>JARYZH020000361.1:0-284702 GCA_030021035.2 Notholithocarpus densiflorus
AATTGAAGATTTGATCAATAAAATCTTGATGAATAACTTGTAACTTATATACTGGTAGTATAAGATCAGTTAGGTGTTCCAAACATCTCTTGCGCAAACCATAGTTAACATAATATAAAGAAATTGTTAAATCTCACATGAATTTTCAGATATATTATATATATCAAGAGATTGAAAGAGTCTACGGTAACTGGTTGATGAAAGGAGAAACTAACTTGTGCCCACTACAAAAAACGCGCTTTGGAGCTGCGTTTTTAAGAAACGCAGCTTCAGGGTAGTGTTTCAGCTGCGTTTTACAAAAACGCAGCTCCAGCACTGGACGTATAGCTGCGTTTACTAAACGCGGCTATAGACCAACTCTGAAGCTGCATTTTGTGATGTTGAGGCTGCGTTTAGGACTGAAAGACTAAAGCCGCGTTTCTAAAAACCCAGCTTTAGACCCATCCAGGGAATTTATTTACTTATTTTTGAATATATCCCAGAGTTGCGTTTTTAAAACGCAGCTTAAACATTTTTGAGCTGTGTTTAAGTAAACGCAGCCTAAACATTTTTAGAGCTGCGTTTGGTTAAACGCAGCTCCAGAAGTGTTTAGGCTGCGTTTTAAAAATGCAGCTAGGTTTGCTATAAATTAAAAAAACGCAGAAAAAAAAACCCAAATTGAAAAACCCCTAAATCAAAAATCACTCTCAGCTCCCCGATTGAAAAACACACTCACTCTCAACCTAGCTCACTCTCAATCTCGCCGCCGTGCTCTCAACGCCGCCGTGCTCTCAACCCAATACCCACAAACCTCACGCCTCTTAGCCTCCCTCATCAATCGGTAAGCTCTCTCTCTCTCTCTCTCTGATAGATCCTCTCTCTCTCTCTCTCTCTCTCTCTCTCTCTCTCTCTCTCTCATCGATCCTCTCTCTATTTGTAGGAGTTGTTCCTCACAGTAAGACACTCCTCACGGCAGTCGGCGAATCCACCTCAACAACACAGAGAGAGGTCTGTGTGGAAACCCTTTAGCTCCATCGGTATTTTTGTGATTGTAAATCTGAATCAGAGTTTTGTGTGTTTATTATGTTTTGTGTGTTTCATTAGGGGATTGATTTAGTCGCAGGGGGCAAGGTGAAGAAGAGCAAGCGTACGGCTCCAAGGTTTCTCCCCAAAAACCCACTTTTTATTTTTGTTTATTTACGCATGTTTGGGTAACACTGGAAAAGACCCATTTTTTAGCTTCTTCTTTTATTGGTGGGTAGGATTTGGACTTGACAATCTTTCTTTGTTGTTGTTGTTATTGAAATGTAAAAAATTTGGAGGATACGCGTATTTAAAAGTACTTGTGTCATGTGTTTGTAACATGGTGTTATTCTTGAAGTGCTATTTGACTCAATCAATTCTAAGTTATAAGTTTGTAACATTTTTGTTACTCCCTTGTTCTTTAATTCCTTTTGGTTGTAAGTGGTGCTTTTGTTTACTAGTCATGTTCCAATTAGAATTTTTTTTTTTTTCAAATGGTGAAATTGTTTCATACTTGCTTGCTTGTTGTTGTTTCTTTTAAACTGTGGCTGTGGCATGTTATAATAGTAAACAAAGCATTTTGACAATCAACTTTGGTCACAGTCACACACCTGTCTTAAGATTGACATTAATTTTAGGCATTTTGGTTCCTTTTCTAAAATGCATGTGGCTCTTGCTTGGCTATGGTTATAGTAGGTAATTTCTGATTCCTTTTCAATTTCTACTATTTTGCTAGATATTTTAGACTACCTTTTTTTTTTCTCCTAGTATTCTTCAATTGATGAGGTCACTTATTTGATTTCTTTAACCCTTAATTACATCATAAAGAGGCATTAAAGCCGTTTCATCTGCCCAATGATGAATTCAAATTGCACTCAAACAAGGTACAAACTACAAATCAATGAGGATCTCAAATGCTTTTATTTGAAATTATAATTAATAACTTGTAATGATATGGAGGGGAAACCTCATTTACACCGGGTGTGCTCACTAAGTGCTTCTAAAGAAATATGTTATATAAGGCTTTGAGCTTTATTAAAAGGTTTAAAAGAGATCATGGTGTTGTAGTTGCTCTGATTAGTAGTTGGCATATGAAGGCTTAGAAAGCATAATGCTATCTGCTAATTGGTTGGGTCAATTTACAAAGATGGAAATATTGTGGTGGATGTGCATGGACTTAGAGAGGAGTGGCTGGATTGGTGATATGGTTATTGAGTTTCATGTTTGTCACCTTCCTAACTAATTAACAAAGTAGGATGGAATTTTTTGTTCTAAAAGAAACATCGAAAAAATAAATATGGAAAATGAGAAGGATGGGGAAGGTGGATTCTAAAAAGTGAGCTCTGTTTAATGGTTTGTGTCTTGCGAAGATGAGTACCAATTATCTTTGTAAATGTGATATACTTATGGATATAATGGTGAATGAGAGAAAGATCATAATAGAGTTTTTCTTTTTTTGGATAGAAGATTCAATAATATATATAGAGAGTACTGGTTAACAATGGTCTAGCTGAGAGGATGTGAAGTTAGCAACTTGGCATGGTTTGAATGTGTAGAGAGGAAGGGAGGGGAGTGGTGGGTTTATCTTTGAGGATTATGCCCATGCTGCAGTTTCAAAATCTTTAAGGCAAAGCTCAAATAATGTCACAATAACAATTGATTTAGATATGTGCATCAAATAAGTTGGCAAATTTACTCTTTTACCTTTTTATGTACTATCATTATTTGCTTTACTTGACATAAACCAGTCATCAGTTCACATAAGTAAAGAAACAATCTTGAGCTCTGAATCTATAGATTGATTATTTGGAAATATTTGTATGTGATTGTGTGGCTTTTTGCAATAACTAAGTATGTTGCAAAACAGCATCAGTACACTCACTACATTAAGGAACGGTATGTTAAGGAAATTTTAGTTTTGTTATGATAATTCCATAGCATTCTCTTACAAGCTTTATTCAATTACATGATGCATCTTCTTTCTCCATGTGTTTAAACTGTGTTCCAACATGTTCATCAGGCAAGAGTATCCTGTGAGGTGTATGTATATACGAACAACCAGACAATTGTCCACCAGGATTGCTACCTTGAGGTGAGCTTTTACTTACTTTACTGTATTGCAGATTTTATATATAATTGCTGTTTCAGTTGCACACATAAGGAAACTTTTCTGTCATATCAAAACCAGCTTTTGATTTCGAGATTGAAACTTTGGTGCTTGCTAAGTATAAACACTTACTAAATCTAGCTGAAACACAGTTCTTGATGTTATAATTATACGTTCAAGAGGCATTTATAATTTAAATCATTTTCTCTCAACTAATAAACTATTAAGATAAAAAAGGAAGAAGAAGAAGAAGATGGTGATAGTGGTAGTGATGGTGATGGAAGTAGTAATAATAATAATAATAATAATTAGTGTGGGTGTATTTTTTGGTGCCAAGGCATGCTTGTGTGCAACGTCCTTGAGCTATTTTACGATCCCACATCGAAAGAAAACCCCCCCACTTTCTGCCTTATAAGGCTTGGGCCGAAGGAGTAGTGTACCATTGGTTATTAAGGTACATATAGTTACATATAGTAACTTTAGTTATTAAGGTACATATAGGTACCATTGGTTATTGGTTATTAAGGTACATATAGTTACCATTGGTTATTAATTACCTTGGATCTTGGATTGTAACTTTAGTAGTAAAATAAATATATAATAGTATCTACGTTACATATAGTTAATTCAACCTATTAATATTATAATACTATTTCTAGGTACTTGATTTTGGGATTTTTCTTTTCAAAAATTTCATTCTCTCAAAACTTTTTTAACAGTCAAATTAATGATTCTTCCACCCTTTCATATATGGGATTGTAGATAATTAAGGTGTTATACTCAAGTCCCAAGAATTATGTGAGTTGCTTACTAATTAATTAGAAAAACAAATATTATTATGTATTACATTATTTTTCTAGCACTTTAAAAGCAAAATTTGTTGCTTTGATCCCTTTTTGAGCCTAAGCTAGAAATTTTGACTTGTTCAATTGTTTCATTAAACACCAAAAGATGGGTTGTTTAGGATTCCCTTTCTCTTTGCTTGTTTTTGGTTCGACTGTTGTTGTAGAAGTAATAATAGTATTATAGGTAGGTGAAAATAGAAAAAGAAAAGGTAGCTACAATTCCCAAAAGCATAGAGGTTGGTCGGGCAAGGGTTTGTTAGTTGGTGGTTTGTAAAACAAGAACAACCCCTTTTTTTAGGTCAGACCAACTACTGAAATACTTCAATGAGCAAGTTAGCAAAAAAAATCATGAAAAAAAAAACTCAATTAAATGACATGGTTGGGAGAAAATGAGTGCATTCCTCTCTCTCTGGTTTGGGGGATTATGTATAGTCTTGCTCAGACTGAGCTCCCTAGACTTGTTCTTGATCAACCTACCCATCATGGACTTGTGCGATTTTTTACCCAGGTTTTATGAAAATTGTCCTCTTTATATTTCTCTTGTACAATACCAATCCAAGCCAAAAAGTTCTCAACAAACTTATAGAATCTAGAATTTCTGCCACTAGGAATTTGGCCTATCATGCATTATGGGACTCCATACCCGGATTAGTTTCTTCATAAAGGGAGCCATGGCTTTGAATCTCCTACTACTCAATCATGATCGTACATTTTTATACATAAATTTGCAAATATATCTGAATTGTAAATATTTTATAGATGATATAATTATATATTAATCTTTAATTATTTTAAGCCTCGGCGTCTTTCTGCATGGTGGGCCAATAGTACCCCGCTCGCACTAGCTTATGTACTAATGATCTTGACCCTGAATGGTTTCTGCAGACCCCTTCGTGCACCTTTCTCATGACGTACTCCGCCTCTTCAGTACCTAAGCACCTTAGATATGGACGGGAGAAGCCTCTTTTATACAAGACGTCTTTTATCATGACGAACCTTGCTGTCCGAACCTTCAGCTTTCTCGCGGCCTCCTTCCCGTCTGGCAAGACGCCGTCCTTCAAGTAGGAAGCTATCGGTGTGGTCCAGTTATTTTCAGAACCTATCTCCTGCACGTCGTCGGAATCTATTAGTGGAGAAAGCTGAACGAAAGAGAGCACATTACCAGGGGTGATCATGTGTTCTGCTGAAGCGGCTTTAGCAAGTCGGTCGGCTTGCTCATTCTCTCCTCTGGGGATTTGGATGATTTTGGCCTTTAGGTCGTCTACTCTTCTCCTTACTTGATCCATGTATTTCTTCATCCTTTCGCCCTTGCACTCATAGTCTCCATTCACTTGGTTAGTAACGACCTGAGAGTCGCAGTAAATGACTACGTTTGCGGCCCCTGCTGCTTTGGCGAGGTCTAGGCCTGCTACTAGTGCCTCGTACTCCGCTTCATTGTTGGTGGTGGGGAAGTCGAGACGTACCATACATTCAACTGTGTCTCCTTCGGGTGACAATAATACGACGCCTGCCCCTCCAGCTTGCCTATTAGACGATCCGTCTGTATGTATGCTCCATCGAGGAGGTTCTTCTGCCCCCTTGTCCTCGTCATTGGTGAATTCAGCTATGAAGTTTGCGACAATCTGTCCTTTGATGGCGGTCCGTGGGCGGTACTGGATGTCAAACTCGCTCAATTCTATGGCCCATAGCGTTAGCCAATCAGTAGCTTCAGGGTTGCTCATTGCCCGCCGCAAGGGCTTGTCGGTCAGAACGATCACCGTGTGGGCTTGAAAGTACGGTTTGAGTTTGCGGGCGCCGTAACTAATGCGAAAACGAGTTTCTCCATGGGTGAGTATCTTTCTTCGGCGCCGCGGAGCGCTCGGCTGGCGTAATACACGGGTTTCTGCACTCTTCCTTCTTCTCTTACCAAGGCGGCGCTGACGGCGGCAGGGGAGACGGCTAGATAGAGAAAAAGCTCTTCACCGGCCTGAGATGGACTTAGCAGCTGCGGGGAAGAGAGATAAGATTTTAACTCTTCGAATGCCCGCTGACACTCGTCAGTCCACTCGAAAGACTTCTTCAACGTGCGGAAGAAGGGTAAACATTTGTCCGTTTCCCTTGACATGAACCTATTCAGCGCTGCTATTTTGCCGTTGAGGCTTTGTACTTCCTTCACATTTCTTGGGGGTGCCATCTCTATTATGGCCTGGATCTTGTCTGGATTAGCCTCGATGCCCCTTTGAGAAACCATGAATCCTAGGAATTTTCCTGTTGTCACTCCGAAGGTGCACTTTCCTGGATTGAGCTTCATGTTATAAGAGCGAAGGGTGTTGAATGTTTCACTAAGGTCTTCCAAGTGATCTTCCTCCCTTCGACTTTTTACTAGCATGTTGTCAACGTAGACTTGGACATTTCTCCCGATTTGTTGCGAGAACATCTTGTTTATAAGCCTCTGATACGTTGCGCCCACGTTCTTTAGATCGAATGGCATCACTGTATAACAGAATAGGCCTTGGCTAGTCACGAACGAAGTTTTCTCTTGGTCATCTTCGTGCATTCGGATTTGGTTGTAACCCGAGAAAGCGTCCATAAAGTTTAGTAGCTGGTGCTGAGCCGTAGAGTCTACCAGAACGTCGACTCACGGGAGATGATAGCTGTCTTTTGGGCATGCTTTGTTCAGGTCGGTGAAGTCCACGCACATCCTTCACTTACCGCTAGCTTTCTTAACCATCACTACGTTTGCCAACCAGTCGGGGTAATAAACCTCCCTAATGAAGCTTGCCTCCTGTAGTTTGCGGACCTCTTCTACTATGGCCTGATCCTGCTCCGGGGCGAACACCCACTTCTTTTGTCGGATGGGTGGAAAAGAGGGCGACACATTCAGCCTGTGCACCATGACTGAAGGGTCTATCCCTGGCATGTCTTCGTGGCTCCAAGCGAATACGTCCCGATTATTTCTAAGGAAGGTCGTGATCGCCTGGCGGACTGTGGGATTAGCAAGGGTTCCAATCTTGGTTGTTCGGCTTGGTTTGGAATCGTCAAGAAGTATCTCTTCAAGCTTCTCTACAGGCTTTGTTTCCATCCGGTGGTCTTCTATATTCATGGCTTGGAGGTGGTCATCCATTTCCATCATGGCCACGTAGCATTCGCGGGCGGCCACTTGATTCTCGCGTAACTCTTCTACTCCATAGTCGGTCGGAAACTTAATCATCAGGTGGTAGGTTGAGGTTACAGCCTTCCACGAATTCAGGGTGGGTCGTCCCAGGATAGCATTGTACGCGGACGAGCAGTCGACTACTAGGAACGTTACGTCCTTGGTGATCTGCTGAGGGTAGTCGCCTACTATTACAGATAATGTGACCGCGCCCAAGGGGAACACCCTTGTTCCTCCAAAACCGACTAACGGTGCGTTCATTGGAATCTGTCGTTCCCTGTCAATTCTCATCTGCTGGAATGCCGGGTAGTACAGTATATCTGCCGAGCTGCCATTATCGACCAACACCCGGTGTAAGTTGTAGTCTCCTACTCTTATGTTGACGACAAGAGCATCGTCGTGCGGGTGATGTAGATGCCGTGCATCTTCTTCTAAGAACCCGATAATGGGGCTCTCTCTCCGTGCTATCTTTGGTACAGAACCCGTCAATTGAACATTCTGGACCATCCTTAGGTAGGTTTTGCGGGCCTTTTTGGACGACTCAGTAGTTGCTGTTCCTCCTACGATCATCCTTATGTCCCCCATGGGGGGCCTTAGACGCTTATTATCCCGTCGGGGATGCTGCTGTTGAGGGGGTGGATCTGCTATATCTTTGCTGACGAACTTTTGCAATTTCCCTTGTCTGATGAGGGCCTCAATCTGCTGCTTTAAGTCGTAGCAGTCGGCTGTGTCATGACCGTGATCACGATGGAAGCGGCAATATTTGTCTTTCGATCGCCTGTTGGGATCTCCCTTCAGCTTTCCAGGGTAGGTCAAGGACTCTTCGTCCTTGATTTGCATGAGGACTTGGTATATCGGGGCGGTTAGTGGGGTGAAGCTTGTGAACCTTCCTCCCGGGATTTTAGAACGCCTTTCATCCCTTCGGTCTCCTGTTCTTGCCTTCTTGCACCCTTGGTCTTGCCGTGTGTCTTCCTGCCTCTCCCTTTTCTTGGGCTTTTCCTCTCGGGCCAGCAGCGCGTCTTCAGCATTCATGTACTTAGTGGCTCTGTAAAGTACTTCTGACATGGTCTTCGGGTCGTTTTTGTATATGGAGAACAAAAACTTACCCTTCCGCAGCCCATTCGTGAAGGCCGCCACAAGTATCTTGTCGTCGGCTTCGTCGATCGAGAGGGCTTCCTATTGAAACGGGATATGTAGGATCTTAGCGTTTCGTCCTCTCGCTGCTTGATGCTCATCAAGCAAGCCGTGGACTTTTTATACCTATGTCCCCAGATGAAGTGCGCAGTAAATTGAGCACTTAACTCCTTGAAAGTGCTGATAGAGTTGGGCGTCAACCGGCTGAACCAAATTCTTGCCGCACCCTTCAATGTTGTAGGGAAGGCCCTACACATGATTTCATCCGCCACTCCTTGAAGGTGCATCAAGGTCTTGAAGGTCTCTAGGTGATCTAGAGGGTCCTTAACTCCGTCGTAACTGTCGATCTGTGGCATGCGAAACTTATTTGGTAGAGGGAAGGAGTTGACGGCCGCAGTGAATGGCGAGTCTGTACGGTTGACCAGATCATCAAGATCGCTGGACACCTGTCCCTTGAGGGCATTCATCATAACCTCCATCTGCTCCTTCATCGCCTGCATCTCAGCGGCAATATGTGGAGGGGTTGCATCCATGAGGGATGGCATGCTCAAATTTTGTCGCTCTAGTCTACTCGGAACGTTACTGCCCTCCGGCCCTTCTTGTTCCCTTCTATCGGCATTGGTGCCTTCTTGGTCCTGCTCTTGGGTGCCATGACCTGCGTTTTTCTAGCGTAACTGCTCCTCCAGATCGTGGTTTTCCTTAGTTAGACGTTCCACTGCGGTGGCCAAGGTCTGAACCTGCCTCTCGAGGGCCGTTGTGCGAGCTTCGTCTCCTTGAACGTTGTTCGTGGTTGCCATCGAGCGAGTCAGCACCATGCAACTCTTTTGTCCGGGAAGCGTTTGCTATGGCTTTCGAATCTGAAAACAAATTCGTTAGTCTTATCCGTTCCCACAGACGGCACCAATTGATGATGCCGTAAAAAATCACCAGTGAGCTACACAGCCTTCACACGCTCGAGTTGACTACTTACACAGAAAAGAGAAGACCTAGCAGAGAGCACCGGTGTGGTGCCGGCCAAATACCCTCCGAATGTCAAATTAGAACTATTCTCACAACTCTAGAGTGCTAGAGAGGGTAAATTATGCGTATCTTGGTTTGTGAGGGTATTGGGGCTTTTATAGTAGTAGAGTGTTGACCTCTCCTTATTGGACTAGAAGTCTTTTCCTTTTAGGAGTCTCTTTGGGGCGTATTTTACGGGATCCTTTCCTTATAGGAGTCTAATATTGAGCGTGATGTGCACGATATTTCCTTATATACCCATTCGTGGAAGGCAAGGCAAAGTATTGCTGTAAACGTCAGCTTTGTGCAATCCATTCAGCCTGGAGCCGTCAGCTATGTGCAATCCCTTCAGCCTGGAGCCGTCAGCTTTGTGCAAGCCCTTCAGCCTGTAGTCGTCAGCTATCCACCGTCAACGAACTGACCCTGTCAACCCTAACTCCTTTTTCCACTGTTACATGTTAATGGAAGAAGGTGAAACTGACGAGCTTAATTCGAACGTTGCTTCATGCCATACCGTCAGGGAGTGTTGTAATTTTATCCATATCACGCTAAATCTAGAAATATTCAATTAGTCAACACACGTGAAATCTTGTTGAGTTGCATTCCAACCTATATTTGTGTCCATTCCCACCAAGTCTTTTGGGTCCCTCCCTATTATTTTATTTCCCCACGTGAAATCTTGTTGAGTTGCATTCCAACCTTCTGAATCTTCCCACCAAGTTTTTTGGGGTCCCCCCCCCCCCCCCTCCCCTCTCAATGTATCCCCAGTGGATAATATTTTATACTAAAAAAAAAAGATCCTTCTTTGTATTACCCTCCGGCTGCTACTTGGAGGAATTAAAACTAGCCAACCATATTGGACTATAAAATATTGGCAAAATTAATATATTATTTCCTTTTAAAAAAAATTTTTAATATATTATTTCGGAATGAGTTAGGATTGTCACAAAGGAGGAAGAGATGTCAAAACAATAATGCATCTTTTCATAAAATACTGCAACCTTGAAATGTCTCTCTCACATACATATATGAAAATATTCACAAATGAATTAGAAAATTTATTGTTTTAATTAAAATTTTTTTAAACTAGAGAAAATTTATGTAATTTGCTGCTACAAGCTTTTCATTATTCACCAACTGAGGAAGAAAATCATTTAGCGAAAAGGGTCAAATATATGTGGTCAATAATGTCTTTTTTTTTTTTTTTTTGGCTGGAAAAAATATCATCAAAAATTGAAGATAAATGCATTTATAGGAATAACAATACTAAATTACTAACACCTCTCATTTTCAACTCTTCTTATGGTTGATGGAAACATCATCCTACATTGATAAGATAGTACCATTGTCATCATTGTGAGCAACACTCTAGAAATTATTAGCTCTGGATCTAAAATTTTCATTAATGGTCTCAAGAATTAAAGAAGGAAAAAAAAAAAAAAATCCCTCAAGGCCTTTTCCATATCAGTGGTACATTATATACTGAATAATTATATCATCATATTGATTTAAAAAAAAAAAAAAAGTCAAAGAGACTGCATAAAGAGAACTTGGCCCCTTTCCCCCATCAACGAAGGCCATGATTGAGCTTAAATATTTACTCAGTGGTTGACAAGAGTTTTGATTATGCTGATTTGCCCTCCAAATCAGGAATCTTCCTATGCCAAGTGGAGAGGGATAGATATACTGTTTTGGTATAGAAAACAATGTCCTCAGGCTTATCTAAATTGGACCAAGCATGTAACGAGTCAACAAATCAATATTAAATGTTTGTTGGAATGTGAATACAATCAGCCATCATAATGAACGGTTTGCAGAAAATATTCAAGGAAAAAAAAAAAAAAAAAAGGTATGCAGAAACTAGAGTTTTTTTTTTTTTGAAAAATCACGTATAGAGTCTTTTGCCTTGTTTTTATTTATTTATTTATATTTTCTTGGCAATACATCATAAAAAGTCTTGGTGTGCGCAACTAGTGGGCAGGCAAACAAGTAGAAAGATTATTTCAACAAGTGGGCAGTTCAGATTTCGTTCTTCAATTATATATGATGAAGAATATTTAAGAAGTAGAAAGATCTCAATCGTGCAATACCTCTTGCATTTCCTATGGATATCTCAATTTTCTTCTTTCTTTTATGTCTGCTACAAACTCTTTCTCTATCTTCATCTAATACATTAGACACTCTTAGAGGCACATCTCTATCAGTTGAGAAACCCAGTGACAAATTGGTTTCAGAAAATGGTGAATTCTCTGCGGGGTTTTTCCCTGTTGGAGATAATGCTTTTTGCTTTGCCATATGGTTAAACAAGTCTTCAACTCCCACAGTTGTTTGGACGGCAAACAGAGATGAACCTGTTAATGGAAGAGGTTCAGTGCTTTCTATTTTGGCAGACGGCCAGCTTATACTAACCAATTCACTTGGTATCACCATTTGGACAACTAAAGCAGCAGACTTGACCTCATTAGAGGTCACCAATTTGCAACTACAGCTCCAAAACACAGGCAATCTCGTTCTTCATAATTCCAAAGGTGTTGTCATCTGGCAAAGCTTTGATTCACCATCAGATATGCTTCTACCTCAACAAGCACTCACCATGATGTCGAGCCTTATCTCAAGAAAAAGCCGAGATGACTATTCTTCTGGCAACTATAAGCTCTTTTTTGACAATGATAATGTGCTCCGCCTGCTTTTCCAAGGTCCAACAATGTCCAGTCTCTACTGGCCAGATCCATGGCTTGAAGACCCTGGACAAGCTGGAAGGTCTATGTACAATACTAGTAGACGTGCACTACTACACGACTCAGGTTATTTTGAGTCATCTGATCATTTTCAATTCAATGCAACAGATTTTGGTGTGGTAACTCACAGACGATTAACACTTGACCCTGATGGCAACCTTCGATTATACAGCCTACAAAAGATGAATGGGAGTTGGGATGTAACATGGCAAGCCTTCTCTGACCCATGCAGGATTCATGGCATATGTGGACCTAACAGTCTTTGCAGTTATGATCATGTTTCTGGCAGGAGATGCTCTTGCTTGCAGGGCTTCAAGATTAAAGATCAGACTGATTGGTCTTATGGGTGCGAACCAGAATTCAGCATCCCTTGCAACCATACAGATGAGTCTAGCTTTGTCCAACTTGCTCATGCTGAATTCTATGGCTCAGATATCTTCTTCTATCAGAATGTTACCTTTCAATTTTGTCAAGAACAGTGCCTGAATAGGTGTGATTGCAATGGCTTCCAATATAAATACGATGAGGGTAGTGGTTACTATAATTGTTACCCCAAGTATCTACTAATGAGCGGACACCAATCACCAAATTTTGTTGGAGATTTTTATTTAAGACTACCAAAAGCTGATCTTTTTTATAGCAAGATTCCTGATGAAGAATTCAAGTTACAATGTTCTGCCATACTGTCCAAGCAAATCATAAGAACGTATGAAAATAAGACGGTAAGGCTTTTGCTTTGGTTTGCCACTGCAGTGGGAGGTTTGGAGGTGACTTGTGTTTTTCTGGTCTGGTTATTCTTGTTAAGAACTAGTAAACATCCTAACCAAGATCCTACTTCACAAGGATATCTCCTCACAACTAAATTTAAGCGATTCACCTTTGATGAGCTAAGAAAGGCAACGCGGGGATTCAAAGAAGTGATTGGGCGAGGAGCAGGAGGGACAGTATATAAAGGTGTACTGCCTGATCAGCGGGTTGCAGCAATCAAGCGACTTGATGAAGCTAAACAAGGAGAAGCAGAATTTCTAGCTGAAGTAAGCACCATTGGGATGTTGAACCACATGTACTTGATAGAGATGTGGGGATATTGTGCAGAGGGAAAGCATAAGCTTCTGGTGTACGAGTACATGGAACATGGATCTTTAGCTGAAAATATTAGTTCTAATGCACTTGATTGGAAGAAGAGGTTTGAAATAGCAGTGGGCACTGCAAAAGGCCTAGCTTATCTGCATGAAGAGTGCTTAGAGTGGGTTTTACATTGTGATGTAAAGCCTCAGAATATATTGCTAGATTCCAACTTTCAACCAAAAGTCGCAGATTTTGGCTTGTCTAAACTAGTAAGTAGAAGTATGAGTGATCATTCAAGCTTCTCAAGGATGAGGGGAACTAGAGGTTACATGGCTCCTGAGTGGGTTTACAATCTTCCCATTACTTCTAAAGTGGATGTTTACAGCTATGGAATTGTGCTGTTGGAAATGGTGACTGGAAAGAGCCCAGGTGGCATGCATACCTCTGACAATGGAGAGACAAGAGAGCATAAGAGGTTGGTCACTTTGGTAAAAGAGTATATTAACATTGGAACTGCAACAAGGAAGTCATGGATTGAAGAAATTATAGATCCCATGATGTCTGGCAAATATGACAAGGTTAAGATGGAACTTTTAGTCAAAGTGGCCTTGCAATGTGTGGCAGAGGAAAGGGATGAGAGACCCAGCATGAACCAGGTAGTAGAGATGCTTATAGGCCATGAGGATTAATATTTGTTGAAATAATTTAGAAGTTTTGTTTAATTTGAGTTGTAAAAAGATTTGATTATGCATTCCTATTTCTTTTTTGTGGAAGAACAGAAATTTCTGAACTGTAATAAAGGAATTTATGGATTCATCTTCTCTCCACTGTAAATAGACTTTTCTTTGATTTTTTCCAACATGTAAAATTTGATAAGGAGTAATGCTACAGGGACAAATTATTTTATAATATTTTTACAAAATGTTGATGTGTCAAACTAAGGCCCACAATTAATATAGTAATTTTTTTATTTACCAATAATTACTCACCGCATCAGCAGTTTTTAAAATTTTTTATAAAATAATTTTTATTTATAGTATTATTCTTTGATAAGTACATAAAAGAGAATGCAGAAAATGTTGGACACTTTTGGCCTATTGGTTAATTAAACATGCTTTACAAGGTTGTTACTAAGTTGTTGGCCAGACATATGAAGCCTTTCCCATATGAACTCATTAATCCACTTCAGGCGAGCTTCATCTTCGGCAGGAGAGCAATAGATAACATTGTATATTCCAAAAGGCTGTTATGAAATTCAAGGGAAGCAAGCCCAAATGTCGATCAAGATTGGTATTGTGCAATTTTATGACATGCTATAATGAAGTTTCATTCCTTGGAGTCTAGAAATTGGTTTTGAGAAAACCTTCCTCTTAGAGCAATCACACCAGCCTTTGTAAAACTTTGCAACATACAAAAAGTAACAAATTTTACACATTTTGCCCCAAAAATCTTCCACACCAGTCAAGCCAAAGTTGTCTAAATATCCAAAGTTGTTACAATAATCGTGTATATTTACACGGTTACTGTTCATTTGCATTTTATATGTTATTATTTTTTTCCTCTCTCCACAGATCTGATCTCTCTCTCTCTCTCTTTCTCGTCACTTTCCCTTCACTCTATTCCCCTCACTCTCTTCTCTATCTACCTCATCAGACATGCTCTCTTCTAAACACAAAATCTCCACACATACCCACCATCAAATACTTCAGCTACAAAATTTTGTCCTTCCAAACACAAAATTCCCATACAATCTCAGCATCAAATACTTCACCTACACAAACCCATAATCAAGACCCATACAATCTGGGTTTTTTCTCTTATTTGGCTTCAAGCTTTGTGGACTTTTGTGGGTTTGCTGGAATTGATGTTCAAGCTTGGGGAATTTTGTGGGTTTGTTGGAATTGATGATAGAATGTGTGGGTTTTGTTTTGGTATTGATTTGAGCCTCTACCTTTGACTGGGTTTGGTTGATGGGGGTGGTAAATTGAGGAAGATTGATTGAGGGAACTGGGAAGATAGAGGGAGATATGAATTGAGAGAATGATAAAGAAGAAGAAGGAGGAGAAGAAAGAAAAATGTGAGAAAAATATTATTTAAATTGTAAGGTTGAATTTAATCAATCATTTTATTGGCTTTATTCCGTGCCAATTTATTTATAATTCAGCACTTAGAAACCCTGTATTTCGGTGGAAATCATGTAAGGGTAGTGTGTGAGAGAGTGTGAAGAAAAGCTCAAGACTGTGCAGTGAAGTAGGGACTCGTGACTGGATCTCGCGAGTGGCTCGCGACTTGCGAGCCACCAGAAGATGCACACGAGTGAAGCATGCAGAGAAGTTGAACTGTCATGCCAGCTGTAGCACTACAAGACAAAAAGTCCAAACTGGCCATTCAGTTAGCTCGCGGCTTGAACTCGCGACTTAGTCAAGTCGCGAGGCCAAGTCGCCAGCCAGCTCTGTTTTGAAAAAACTGACTCTTTGCATTCCATTCTCACACTAGTATAAATACCCCTTATAGCCACGAAATGTAGAGAGATTCCAGATAGAATTTTAAGAGAAAAACCCTAGAGAAAACAAGATTGACTCATCCACAATCTTCATCTTTATTTCTCCAAATTCCTCTACTCTCACCCTCTCCATAGATACATCTTTGAGAGGTACATTAGCCAAAACCTTTTCTCACCATACCCATATCTGTGAGAAGGCAGTTTGGTGCTTGGAAAGCAGTTAGGAAGGGACCAATTGACATTGGTTGATGCTATGGGCTATAGTGGAATCCGGTAAGCTAAAGAAGACAAAGGTTCAGCGTAATCTCATTGGAGCAAGAAGCTTGGAGGGCTTAGGTACACTGGGTAGATTAGGCTTGGAGGGTCTTCTGCTGTTCATGTATCCCAACTTCATTCTTGAGTGGATTATTGATTGCTTAGAGGGCGGCAGAGAGGTTTTACGCTGAGGACTTCGGTTTCCTCTTCGATAACACATCGTTGTGTTGTCCTTGTGTTTGCATCTCTCTTCCTTAATCTTTGTCATTTAATTTCTAATGTGGTTGTGATTTTATTTGGCTTAGATTGTTCTATCAATTCTATTTTAGCTATTTATCATATTCCGCACATATATTGTTTGATAATTAGCTTGAATTGGTAATTTGTAATTTGGGGGTCTAAACGTTCAAAGTGTTTTACACACTATTTGAACATTCATAAATAAAAGAGTGTAAAATAGAAAAACTGATGTGGGTGTTTTGTAAAAGTAGGTATGTAAAATAGAAAAAGTATGTTTTTTTTTTTGCAAAAAATACAAAAATTTTCCATCCACTGATGCGGATGCTCTTACTAGTGATAGGAATATAAAGGAGTACACATCCTATGCTCTTGTGTTTCTTCCTTGTAAAGCCAGTGGTGTGATTAGGGTTATGACAGTAAGGGATAAAAGGCTTTTTAGGGAATGTTAAGATAGCTTTGGGAGAACCATGACCTGAGTGGGTCAAAGTGAGTTTCAAAATAGTTACTCAATTGATGAAAATTTCCCATAGATAAAGGGTTTTACATTTGCATTCGTCACTAATTATTTTAAGAAAAAACCAAGTAAAAAAAATTATAAAAAAATACATATTTATCTATTTATATACATCTAAAAGCTGAAGCTTAATATTTATTGTTGCTATGCTCCTGTTGAGAAAAATCAACAGCTACATCATCCACCAATTTTCAACATATTCTCCTTTTTTTTTTTTTTTTTCTCAACTTATTGTTATGCTTTCTCTAACTTTTTCCCTCCCTTTATCTTTTCATCTTCCTATTACTATCTACCTTAATATCACTTTTCCTTTATCCCTTTATATTCATTTATTTTTGGCTATCTTATTCCCCTTTTCTTACTATAAATTTACAATTATCTCTCTCATTCTTTATATAGTTTTTCTACAAACAAAATGTTATGTCTCTCTCTCAAAATTTTGTTTTTCATTTTTTGGTGGTTTTTTCATTTTTTGTTTTTTGTTTTTTTTTTGTTTTTTGTTTTTTTTAAATTTTCTTGCATCTCTAGATTCTCTACTTTAGGTTAATGAAATTTTGTATTATTTGGAACTCTAATTTGGGTTGATTTGATTAAGTTGTGTTTTTGAGTTGTTTTCTTTTTTCTTCTCTCTAATTTCATAAATCGATTTTATCATATTGCATTATAAATATAGTATATAAGAATATAATGCTATTTCATTACATAATATAACCTGATTTGGATAATTTAGTATTTATTACTATATATATTTTTATTTTTACCTTTTTCTTTTCATATTATTTTCTGTAGATTTCTTATTATTCTCTCTTGAAAAAGTAACTATTCTCTCTCTCTTGATTTAAAAAAAAAAAAATTATTTCTTGCAATTCTACTTTATATTGATGAATCATTGTGATTTATAAACTCTAATTAGGGTTCATATGTTTTGGTGTTGTATTTTTTAGTTCCCCATTACAAGTAGTATCTCTCTCTCTCTCTCTCTCTCTCAGGTTTGATTTATTTATTTATTTTTTGAGTTAATACTTGATTATTTTGGAAGTAAAAATTTGAGTTTATATCTAAACACAATCTTGGCTATGCTAATTACAGATTGGCATTCGGTTCATTTTGGTCTATTTGGGTTCACTTCATCCACTTCGGTCCAATTCAGTCTACTTCGGTCTACTTTGATCAACTCCAGTTCAATTAGGTCCATTCGGTCTACTTCGGTCAATTCAGTCCAATTCAATCTAGTTTGAATAATACTAAAGCTACATTGCTGATTTGAATAAAATACATCTTTATTTGAAAAAAAAAAAAAACTAAAGCCTTTTTGGGTGATTCTGATATGGTTGGGTTTGTCATTCTCCAATTTGTTGATTCGAGTGGTTGTTCAATCAATACACGATTGGCTTGAGTTAGTCTATATATAACTGGAACGACGACCATGGGAATGGCGATGGCAGTGCTTGACATGGCAAAACATCAAAGAGATGGAAGAAAAGTTTTCTAGAGCCCAGACTCTTATACAATGAAAAGACTAAATGTTGAATTTTGTATCAAATTGTACAAAGGAATGCCTTTGATATACGCCTAGAAGTATAAGTATAATATAGATGATGTCACGGAAGCTTGAAGAAAATATACACAATACTCTCTTGATGGAACAAAAACTAAACTATTAACTTCTGGTAGTAAACCTCAAATCCACGAGAGGTTTCCTTGAATCCACAAGGCAATAAACTAGAATCTACCAAAGAAAGAATTTGACAAAAGTATGTGTTTATTGATAATAGTCTAATTGGCCTCTGACGGATACAAAACATATAAATATTAAGAAAAATGTCTAAAACCCTAATTTACAATAATGACGCGATTAGGTGTACCAAAAATGGCAAAATTGAGTTAAATGAAGAATCATAATTTGAAAAGAATGAAAGAGAACAATTTGAAAATTTTTTCATAATTTAAATTACAAAAAATTTCTAAATTATTTTTTCAACAACATTAATCCTCATTCTAAGAAGTATCTCTACTACTTGGTTCATGTTAGGTCTCTCATCCTTGTCTTTTGCCACACATTGCAAACCCACTTTGACCAGAAGTTCCAAGTTAGCTTGATTATATTTGCTGGCTATCATGGGATCTATAATTTCATCAATCCATGAATTCCATGTAGGTGTTCCAATGTTAATATACTCTCTTACCAAAGTGACCAACCTCTTATGCTCCCCTGTCTCTCCACTGTTAGAGTATTGCATGCCAATTACTTTTAATCTTCATGCACAATTACTTTTAAAAATCTAGTGAATGATGCTACATCTCATTTAACACCTCCTTTATGCAAATCATCAGCCAGTAAATATATGATAATAGTAAGAAATGTTACAAATGAGATTATGAAAAAGAAATGATAAAATTAATTAGATACTATCATTATGAAGTAGTAGTCTATGATTTAACACATCTAAAGAAATGGAATATATAGAGTTTACTTAAGATATATGTAAAGATCACATTAAAAAAAAGCATATGTAAATGTTTAAAAAAATGTATATTCTATAAATAAGAAAAAAGGTACTTGTAAGGTTTTTATTGACTTAAAAGAAAATGAAAAATCAATTATTAATAACTAAAACAACAACAACAACAACAACAACAACAACAACAACAACAACAACAACAACAATAATATATAGATATAATTACATTCCCCTTCCTTGAGGTTTGGAGAAATGATAGTCCACCCTAAATTTGAAGGGAAAAAATATTTTCCCCCTTTACATTTGTTTGGCCAAATTTTGTTAAATTAATATTAAAATATTGTGTACTAACCTGCCTATGCTTAAGGGTAGGTTTCTAAAATTGTCCACAATTTCAAAATTAAAATCTCATATTTTAAAATTTTAAAATACAGTTTATTTTAAAATATTAAGTAATGACTTTTGCTTTTTCCTCTTTTTTGTTTCTCAATGAGTTATGGAGAGATTTGTCGTTTCAAATGTTTTGGTACTTTATATATTTTGTATTTTTATTCTAAATTTATGAGTAATGTTTTTACTAACCATGGTTAACATTTATAAAGAAATTCTTTAAAAAATTTAAATGAATTTGTGAGTAATATAAACAGAAGGAGAGAGTGTTAATTTCTTCAAACTCTAAGGGAGGGAAGTGTTTTTTCCCTTTAGGTTTGGAGTGGAGGGTCATTTCTCTAAACCTCAAGGGAGGGGAATGCAAAAAATAAATACCATCTTGGTCATTTCTATAAACAAATACCATCTTCTTCAACTACATTAACTGTTCTTCATCGTATTGTTTAGACTATTCTGCTGTTTTCCAAATAAACTAAAACCTGACAACAATACAAAATATAGACATATTATAATATGATTTTTCCCTAAATCTGGTCAATAACATTAATACTATTTTGTGTTGTAAATAAAATGATAAAAAAAAAATACTTGCATCAAGTAACACATATCAATTAGTCAATAATAAGACAATGGGAGTACAAACCTCATAAAAAATCCAACAAAAAATGAAAAAAAAAAATGAGAGAGAGGAAGAGAAATAACCTTTATGTGTGAGAAAAATATGCATAAAATGGGAGAGCAGAGTGACAAATTTATAGTAAGAAGATGTGAATAAGAAGAGCCAAAATAAAGGAAGATAAATGGACAAAATTATATGTAAAGTCAAAACCTTCTTAGAGGAATATGTATAGACAATACTTAGTTATAACATCAAAATTAAAGTAGGTGAATATGTAAAATTAAAACCACATAAGATGAATTTGTAAAGCCAATGTATTTATACATTTAATATTGTCAAAAAGAAAAACAATAATGATTTGGCAATGATGCGGAGACTTAACAGGAGCGTAGTAACAAAAAATGCTACGCTTCAGCTTTTAGATATATATATATATATATATATAGAGAGAGAGAGAGAGAGAGAGAGTATCACACTCGTTCATTTAGTTAATTATGAGCGGCGTATGGTATCAACATACTTTTTTTTTTTTTTTATAAGGTATCAAGTATCAACATACCTTTTTATTTCTTTGTTTTGGGTGTCAAAGTTCGCTACAATAAAGTAAAATAACATAACCTATTATATATATATATATATATATATATATAGATAGATAGATAGATAGATAATGACCGATAAAATGAACCACAAAGTTCTTTTACGATAAACAAATACCACTCCTATATCCCATAGAAAAAAAAAGGTCCTATACCTTATAATGCATGAACACTATAATTTCTGCTTTCCATTGTTTACTGTTTAGTATGCAGAAAAGGAATAACTATTCCATTGAAATCATCATTCGGTATTTTGTTGCATACTTATTATCAAAATATTCATAATAGTTATTCTTTAACCCACGTAATAGCTAATATTGACCAATATTAGTCTTATCAACTTCTATTATACAATCTTCTCAAAAAAAATAAAAAAAATAAAAAAATAAAAAAAATAAAAACTTCTATTATACAAAGGAAATTAATATACATTTATTTCTAATGTATAATTTTTAATTTCAAATATGTATCAACCTTTTAGGAAATGCGTATTTTTTATTTTAAAAAAAAGCTTATGTTAAATATTTTCATAATGATCAGAGCAAATGAAATTGTCAGTCTTCTCTCTCTCAAAAAAAAAAAAAAAAAAAAAATTGTCAGTCTTCAGAATTTATGTTCTTTTTTTCTTTTTCTTTTTTCCCATTATAATATGTATGGGAATAGTTATTTTTAATAAAGAATGATGATATTAATTATAGAATGGTTCCATTTATAAATATAGGCTGTTAAGAGAGAATTATAAAAAGTAAATATAATTTTGTAAGGTTAATTTTTAGGATATTTGATTGGAATTTGATTCCATTCCACCATCTTGTATTAATACAAATTCATGGTTTTATTCATGTGTTATTATCAAACAGATGAATAACAATAGTTATTCTTGTACAACTTCTTGTATCCATATTAAATTCGGTCCTAATTTTAAGTAATCATCATTCTAGTGTACCAAATGTATCCTATGTTTTAGTATATTAAAGATAAAAGATAAAGTTATTTGAATTAGCTCTTTTTATTAAAAATTTTGTTGTGTAAATTAAAACATAAAATTACAATATTTATAATAATGTAGCTTATAAGTTGTAACAAATAAATGGTTCCTGATTATCTACTTAACCACAATCTGTTGACCAACTTGTACCTTTTGAAATTAGTAGAATATGGCTTGTGTTTATGTGTAATTTTTGTTTTCATTTGGGCAAGTACTATTTCACAACCTTAATTTTAACACTACTTTCTTGCATGCCTACTAATTAGGTGGCGAAATATAAAGTTTAAAAAGTAATTCATTGACACTTTTTTATGTTTTTAATGGAAATATCAAACATTCAAATCCTCTCATCTCTAACTATTGAATTATATATCAATAATTTTTCTTAAAATGGTTATGTGTGGTATTACAAATTACAGAAAAGATACAAAATCTTTCTTTTTTTTTATTGCCGAAAATAGAGCACCACGAGTGAACCAAACAAAAATAGGTAAATATATATATATATATAAATATATATATATTTATATATATATAACTATGTCTAAAACAACACAAATATAAACACTCTCTAATACCTGTTGGTATGGGTGTGTTCCAAACACTTTTATTCTTATTTATTTTCTAGCTGTTGGAAATTTATGAGTAAAATAACCGTTAGGCAATTATGAAAAAAATAGTCGTTGGAAAATTATGAGAAAAATAGTCGTTCGGCAATAATTAATAATATAGCCTTTGGGCTTTTAAGAGTTATTAGTAACCAATAACTATAGACTATTATCTTCATAGGTAGCCTATATAATACTCATCATAACACATTTTTTGAAGGGTTTTTTTTTTTTTTTTCTTTCTTTTTTTTGAGAAACTTCTAAAGGGTCTTTTTACTACTCTATATTTTAGATATACACAACTTTACCATCTTTCTCTCTCACATATTTTTCTACAAGAATGTTTGTTTTTTTTGTAAGGAAATGCAATAGAAGGTTGTTCTTAAACCTTTTGTGAGTGGAAGTGCGTATATCACAAAAGTCGACGCTATAGTCTAATCTTGGGGGGTTGTTTGGCCAAGAGAACCAATCGCACCAAGTTTTACTTTGAATGGCACGATTCAATCTTTAAGGACAACGCTCTTTGCGTGATTTTATAGCACTGTGAGATTGTTCCTAAATTTACTTAAATTTATATTATTATTGCTTATTTACATTCTGAGAAGTGAGAAGAAGGAGATGAAGATTGAGAAGCAAACGTTGGGAAGAAAAGCTAATTAAAGACTGGAAGAAATTATTAGATTCAGATTGCTTAGGAAACGTGACAGTGGGAATGAGTTGGCTTTCTCTTTATTTGTTTAAATTATTTTCAAATTTAAAAAGCCAAGTTTTTTCTCATCATTTGTTTAAATTATTTTTAAAGGATTCAGATGATGTAATAGTAATACACGGTTGAGATTGAAAGTTTAAAAAAGGAACTTTCAATCTCAACCATTGAATAAAAAAAAGTTAAAAAGAAGTTGAAAAAGTTAAAAAATTAAAGTTAAAAAATAAAAGTGGTAAAAATTAATATGAGTGGGTGTAGTGTAATTGCACCCTATACAATAACCTAGGTATTGCACCGGATCCAAATCTATTTTTAAACTTAAGAAGCCAGGTCTAAGACTTGGCCTGCAGGGCTAGTGATTAGTGATGCGCTCACTACTCACTGCTCACTCTGAGATCTTATATCTCATGCATGAGTTGTGAATTTTAAATATTTTTTTATATATTATCTTTTTTTTTTTTTTTTTTGAGAAACTTTTATATATTATCTTGAAGGACTTATTTATGTGAAAGTATTATATAAAAAATAATGATAAAATATGCCAATATAATTTGCACATTATTATTTAATTTCTCTATATTTTTAAATCAAGATTACTCATTTTTATATTTTTTTCCTAATATTTGTTTTTATTTTATTATTAAATGATTTAAGATATCATCATGGTTCAACCTCATTTCGACCTCAAAAATTTTGAATTTTTTTCTTTTCTAGTTCAATGAATGGTTCGGATTTCAAAACCATGTTTAATTATTAACAAGGAATAGAGATTAAAAAAGTAAAAAGAAAAAAATCTAATCTTGTACTTTCTTTATAGCTTTATATCATATAATTTAAGTTTGTTTTAATTTGTTTTCTATTTCTATTTTATTGAGTGAAATGTTGCATAGAATGTATAAATGTTTCAGTGGTTTTGGTATCATATTCTCTAATAATTTCGATTACTACGATTATAAAAATATGTTTTTAATGATGTAACTCACACATAGTGCAAGGCTATAATGTAACCTTTTAAGATTTAAGTGAGAAAAAAGAAAAGAGAAAGTTGTCTTAATTTAAATAGATAATTATAGGTTTATAGTGTACTAATAATTAATGTAACTTTTATATGGTAAATCAAATAAAAGCGTACAGTGTTGTGCACATTTGCAAAACATACAAAATATTGTACATTTTTTTGCAAAAAAATTTACATTATTAGTTCAACGGAAAGTAAGAATTTTACAATTTAAATTACATTAAACTTCAAAATTAATTTTCCTATAACATCATTCCTCATGGCTTACAAGCATTTCAACTACCTGGTTCATGGTGGGTCTATCATCCTTGTTTTCTGCCACACATTGCAAAGCCACTTTGACCAAAAGTTCCACCTTAACCTTGTCATAGTTATCACAGATCATGGGATCTATAATTTCCTCAATCCATGCCATTGTTATAGCGTTCTCAATAGTTTCTCTTACCAACGTCACCAACCTCTTATGCTCTCTTGTCTCTCCGCTGTCTAAGGTATGCATGCCATTTGGGCTTTTTCCAGTCACCATCTCCAATAACACAATCCCATAGCTATACACATCCACTTTTGAAGTAATGGGAAGATTGTAAATCCACTCAGGAGCCATATAACCTCTAGTTCCCCTCATCTTAGAGAAGTTAGAATGATCAATTGTACTTCTACTTTGTAGTTTAGACAAGCCAAAATCTGCTACTTTTGGTTGATAATCAGCATCTAGTAGTATATTTTGAGGCTTTACATCACAATGTAAGACCCACTCTAAGCACTCTTCATGAAGATATGCTAGGCCTTTCGCAGTGCCCACTGCAATTTCAAACCTCTTCTCCCAATCAAGTGCATTAGAATTAAGATTTTCAGCTAAAGATCCATGCTCCATGTACTCGTACACCAAGAGCTTATGCTTTCCCTCTACACAATATCCCCACATCTCTATCAAGTACATGTGGTTCAACATTCCAATGGTGTTTACTTCTGCTAGAAATTCAGCTTCTCCTTGGTTAGCTTCATTGAGTCGCTTGATTGCTGCAACACGCTGATTAGGCAGTACACCTTTGTATACTATCCCTCCTGCTCCTTGTCCAATCACTTCTTTAAATCCTCGCGTTGCCTTTCTTAGCTCATCGAAGGTGAATCGTTGAAATCTATTAGTCAAGAGGTATCCTTTTGCAGCCGGATTTGGATGTTTACTACTTCTTAACAAGAAAAGCCAGACCAAGACAATACTGGTCACCTCAACACCTCCCACTGCTGTGGCAAACCAAAGCAAAAGCTTTACCGTCTTATTTTCATACGTTATTCTTTGTTGTGTGGAATTTTTGGCAGAGCACTTCAAGCTGGATGCTTCATCAGGACTCTTGCTATTGGAAAGACCAGCTTTGGGAACTCTCAAATAAAAATCTCCTTCAAAATTCGGTGAATGGTGTCCACTAACTAGTAGAAACTTGGGGTAACAAAAATAGTAACCATCATACACAACAAATTTATATTGAAAGCCTTCGCAAATACATGAGTTCCTGCATTTGTCTTCACAATCTGCCAAAGTAATATTAGCATAGACGGTTAGATCTGAGCCATAGTATTCAACATTATCAAGTTGAACAAAGCTAGACGGATCTTTTTGGTTGCAAGAGATACTGAATTCTGGTTCACATCCATATGACCAATCAGTATGATCTTTAACCTTGAAGCCTGGCAAGCAAGAGCATCTCCTGCCAGAAACATGATCTGCACTACACAGACTATTGGGTCCACAGATGCCATGAATTCTGCATGGTTGAGAGGAGACTTGCCATGTTACAGCCCAATCCCACGTCCCATTCATCTTTTTCAGGCTGTATGATCGAAGATTGCCATCAGAATCAAGCGTTAATCGTCTATGAGTAACCACACCAAAATCTGTTGCAAAGAATGTGAAATTGTCAGATGACCGGAAATAGCCTGAGTCATGAAGTATCGCATGTCTACTACTATTGTACGGATCCCTATGAGTTAATTTTCCAGGGTCTGTAACCCAAGGGGCCGGCCAGTACAGACTAGTCATAGTTGGACCTACAAAAAGCAGGCGGAGCACATTATCATTGTCAAAAAAGAGCTTGTAGTTGCCTGAAGCATAGTCATCTTGGCTTCTTTTCGAGATTAGACTCGAAAGCATGGTGAGTGCTTGTTGAGGAAGAAGAGTATCTGTAGGTGAATCAAAACTTTGCCAGATGATAACTCTTTTGGAGTTACTGAGAACAAGATTTCCTGTGTTTAAGAGCTGTAGTTGCAAATTGGTGGCCTCTGATGTTGCCAAGGCTGGTGTTCTAGCGGTCCAAATAGTGATACCAACTGAATTGGTAAGGATAAGTTTCCCTTCATTCAAAACAGAAAGCTTTGAACCTGTTCCATCAACAGGGTCATCTCGGTTTGCCATCCAAACAACTGTAGAATTTGTGGATTTGTTGAACCATATGGCAAAGCAGAAAGCGTTGTCACCAACGGGGAAAAACCCTGCAGAGTATTCTCCATTTGCTGAAACCAACCGGTTCTCAATAGATAGAGATGTGCCTCCGAGAGTGTCACTGTCAAATGTATTAGCTAATTGTGGAAGAGTTTGCAACAGACATAGAAGAAGGAAGAAAATTGAGATATCCATGACAAATTAATGTAAGAGCTAGGTTGGAAGAGATGTTTCTGCTTGATAAATCATCTTCATTTCTATACCTTATATATACAGTTAGGACCCTCACTCTTTGCGTAGACCAAGACTTGGAATGCGATGCTTGTCTAGGGAGAAAATTATAATTACCAAAAAAATAATAAATAAATAAGACAATTAACTGGGACCAATTAGTAAATGATATGAATCTAAGGAATTTTGACGACATAGGATAAATAAATAAAATTTATAAAGCAACATTAACTTAGTGATTTTTGAAATTGGGGGGTTAATGTTATATATTTTAGGTTGGAAACCCTAGCCATCCTTAAACCAATAAGTTGCATTTGATTCAGATAACTCTAGAGAAAAGACTAGGGATTCAAGGGAAAGAAGGTTTGAAAATGTTTAAGATTATTGAGTTAAGTATCTTAGAAGTCCTTTTTACCATTGGTTTAGTGAATTAAAATGGCTAGTTAGACCCTAGGATCATTCTAGTAATTTTTTGGGACACCATTCTCTGTAATTGAATTGATTATGTTGGATTGTTCTTGAAGAGTTCTAGGAGTTTTGAGTAGAGGTATTAATGGCGGTAAGTAACTATTCTTTTGACTAGTTATGTTTTGCTTAAAATATAGTTTTTTACTAATTAAATATTCATTTGTTTTCCCTCACAAATTTTTATTTAATTTTTTAGCTGCATTGATTTTTTTTTTGGTTAGAAAAAAAAAAAAAAAGGATTAGAACATATTCCTTACGAAAATATTTTCAGTCTTCCAATTGAACTAAGGTACAATATCTAAGCCTACGCGTTTAATCCTATGTGCAAATTATTTATTTTATTATTATAAATTACTGATATAGTTAGTTGGAATTTGAATACTTACAAGTTCTCAAGATTACCCTCATTTTTATCCCTTTTCAGATTATGAGAAATAAAGTTTTTAAGTTTTCGCTGAAGTAGTGCACATTCAAGGAGTTTTGGAATTTCAAAGAAAAAATATATATATATATTAGTATTCATTAAAAATTTAGAGAATTTTTGGCAATTAAATTATTGAGGTTAGTTATAGATTTTATATGAATTATTGCTTTGTAACAATTACAAGCTTGTAAGGTGAAAACTTTATATGTTAGGTTGGGGGTGTGACACTACATGTCATTGGAAGCTAGACTTTGATAAGTCTTTTTTAGAGCTTTGAAATTTCAATAATAGGGTTTTATTTATTTATTTTAGAGTATCAATGTGTGTGTGCGCGCTTTTTTTTTTTTCTTTTCTTAAAAACTGATGAGTGATGGGCATTTTTTTTTTTTTTTTTTTTTTTGAGAAAAGAGTGATGGGTATTTAAGTGTGAGTCTTTATACTTTTTCAAAAAAAAAAAAAAATGTGAGTCTTTATACGTTTAAAAATATATTTAAGAATATGTTTTAAATGGAACCTAAGTATTTTAAAGTCGTTGCCTAAGCTGTAAAACAAGAAATTAGAAGTCCATACTATATTATACTTTAGTGGATTCAAAATATCAACCTTCTGGATTAATCCAGAAGGTTGATATTCATAGTGTTTTGAAGGTCTTGTCGTGCGGTAACCGTTCAGTTTACTTTTTTGCTGCATAAACTGACCAGAAACTATCAATGTAGTTTTTTTATTTATTTTTTATTTTTTTATTTAAAGAGTGCAACAACAGTTAAGGCACGGCCAAGATCTCGATTGTATAGGCCGTTGATTACATTGGCTAATTGTGTTCACCGACATTTTAACTCTTTAATTAATCACATGCTTATATATAAGGTCTAGTTTAAAAGTTTAAAACAACTAGTTGAGGTCCTTGTTTAATATACCAAATATGGTAATTTTATTCCTTCGAGTACGGCATCTTGGAAACTTTGCGATTGGAAGAGTTAAAAGTCTAGTAGAGTAGCTTCTCTTTCTGCAATATTTCTTAGGCTAATATTTTAAATCAAACTTTGAATATACTTTTTATTTTTAGTTTTCATTCCTTGAAATAAACATGCAATACTCCCAAATAAAAGGGGGAATTGGTATGCCCTAGATGACTGGATCTGACATGTCTCTTGCCAAGAAGAACATGAAGCTCATAATTATGAATTTCTAGTTCTATCTCATGAAAAAAAAAATTGTGGAATTAACCATTCCCTTTCTTTTACTTTCAAAAATAAATGAAATTGTGTTTATATTTAAATAAGCAAATTTATAAATATATATATATATATTTATATTAGCATGTTCTAATTGTTGGTTAAATACATATGCAGTGGAAAATTAACGGATCTACTTCATTCGCAATTGATAATATGCACTATGTAAGTTTCAGAATTCAAGAATAAAAGAGTGTACTTTGGTATGGTGAAATTTAAAAACAAAGATTAGAAGTTCTTGAGAACACTTTCAATCTTCACTCCAATTCCACTTGTGCCCAAGAAGTGTGGTCTCTCAATCAGTTATATGTATATGTTCTTACTAAATTCTGTATGTTTCTCTCCTTATAACTGATTATCTAATTGGGCTAGCCATGGGGCCTTTCCAATTGGGCTTTGATATGTGGCTTGGAGTGGAACCAAAAGAGAACAAATAAGACACTAGCTCCAATGAGCCTTGGGCTTTTCTGTCAACTCTTGACAAGTCCAAAGTTACCATTAATTATATTTAATACCACTACATAAATATAATTGCATTTTAGGTCTTATTAATAAATTATATCCCAAGACTTTATTGTACATGCAACCCTTCATAAAATATTCGTAGTAATACAAAGTCATAAATGTAGACTGCCACTTTGTAGATTACTACATCTTAATTCTTGAGTACCCGGTTTAACCCTTTATGTTATTCATCATATATTTATGAAATCCAATTCCATAAATATATACTTTAGTAATTTCTCACTAAAGTGGTTAGGCCTAACACTCTAAATAACCGAACCCATTAAACTTATCTCAAGCGAATATTTTATATCTCCAGTGAATATTTTATATCTCCGTTAAGAGACTATGAATTCCATCTTGAGAATATATGTTCCATCAACACTAAATGTGGCTGCCCAACATACTGAGGTTTTGACCGTTTCTTTAAATCTCACTCCTGATATATCAAAGCAACCTACACTTCATGATCAGGTCCATTATTCTCTCAGGATTAAGAGTTCATGTAAATAGAAGTCGTAAGATTTATTATTCATTTGACAGTCGTTAGGAGAATAATAAGTCTCACAGCGGTCCAGTTCAATATGTATTAACTCTTAAACCATATCAACATATCAACTAGAAGTCTCCACTTCCATAATCAAGACAAATCATCTTAGCTGATATGCTATAGTCTTCGCAGATGAAACGCCCAGTTTCATCACCGACTACGAACTAAAATTCAGAGTTTACAAAGAACTTGTGACTTATATCATCTATGACTAAATCACATAAATCACATACTATGCATCTCATGGACTATATGATAATGTCCAAATATTCATGTTACCATCATTTTAGATAATAATAAAACAACTTTATTAATCACAACATTAAGTCATACATAATGTCTTATATATCATCATACAATAGGATTTAAGGGCACTAATCCTAACACTAATAATATGGAATAGGTCTTAAGGGAAGTTTTGTTTTGTTTTCTTAATTTTTGGGACCATCAATTGCTTAAAAATTTGGATCTCGTGTTGATCAGAATGGTTGGAGTGGTATAGGAATTTAGGATCAATGTGAGAATATATTTCCAATACCCAAGAAGAAGAGAAAATGGGAGTTGTTAGTAATATTATTTTCCTGATGCATACATATTCGATGTCCTAATGACATTATTTGACCCTTTCGCTGAATTATTTTCTTGGTCATTTGCTGAATAATGATTAAGCTTGTGGAAATTCTCTTGGTTTTGGGAGCGATTTCAAAGTAAATTTTATAAATTAAAATTTGTTAATATATTTTCGTTAAAATTCATCCATGAATAATAAAATAGCTTGGTTGGGGTTTTACCATCTATCAAATTAATCATCTGGCTTTAATTTGATGGGAAAAAATTATTAATGGGTTGTGTTTAAAAATATTTGGCTTTATTTTACCTTAATACTAAAAGGAGAAGTCTCTCTGGAAGCCGGGTCTTCCAGAGAGACAAAGCTATGGCCCCTGTCTCTCTGTCTCTCTGGAAACCGGGCCTCCCATTGGACAGTAGAAGTGTTTGTCCCTTCTTTCTGAAGGAGAGTTTGTTTTGTTGTTTCTGTCTTAAGAGTGCGTTAGGTTTTCTACTTCTCTTGTTCTTCTCCTTTTCTCTTAGGGTAACACTATTATCCATAGAGCTAATGGTCTTTCCTTTGTGGGGGATGGGGAAACAGTTTCTAATAGGTCTTACATTAGGGATTTTTTTCTCTTCTCCCCTTCTTTCCCTTGGCCCTTCACACTATGTACGATCTTGTTATTTTCTGCCACCCTAAGGAGGCGAAGGACGGCGACGACAGTGAATCTCAGACAGGGGTCATTCTGAATATGGAAATCGATTTTGGTGGAGAAGACAATACTGCATACGTTACAAACGTTACTCATGGTGAAGATACAGCTAATACAGCTAATCCGTCCAATACACAAGCGTTGAAATACAACAATGATACGGAATCATTGGCACAACTGGAGGGTATTAATTCTAAATTATTGGTGCCAAATTTGGAGAGCATGACACACGGCATTAAGAGCCCGAGGTGATAAGGTCTAGTAGTGATAAGGGGAGTTTGGAGGAATTTAATGCGGAATCAAATACTGGGTTTCCTAGAATTAAGGAGTCATCCGTTAAGCCAGCCACCTTTCAATGCAAAGTAATTTCAACGGCTGAGATTGAAGAGCAGCCAACCAATGTTAGAACGTGGATGATCTGGCATCGCAGGAACGCTCTTCGGATTAGTGACAAACCATTCCCAATCCTATAGGTTCTGCAAGATGCTCGGTCTACACAAGCATCTTATGTACGTTCAATTCCTCCAAAACCTCCAGACCGTGGCAACCTTGCTCATCAACACATGGGGTGGATTGCATCCATGGCAGATAGTTTTTCTCTACCCTTTTCTGTTGAAATTACGGTCACGGTTTGGACAATATGGACACATCGAAATCGAGTCAGAATTAACTATCCCTGTTGCAGTCCAAATCAGCTCGCAAACATGGCCAAAGAACTCCTAACGGAATTCCAGGTGGTGCAGCAACCTTCTTTACCATAGTCCACACCGATCCGAGTTCGTTGGAGAGCTCCTATCTTGGACATGGTAAAGGCAAATTTTGATGGTGCACTATTCAGTAGGGAGCAAAAATCAGGGATTGGAGTTGTTTTGACTATATGTTTTAGTAAATTACACTACTCTCATGTTAAGAGAGATGGTAATATGGTTGCTTATGTTTTAGCTCGTTTTGCTTTAAATGTTTCTTCATATTTCAAAGAGTTGCTGTCGTGGATGATCAGAACGAAACAAAATAAAAAGTCGTTCTCAATCATGTTTTGGATATTAGGGACACATCGGAATCGAGTCAGAACTAACCAACCTTGTTGCATTCCAAAGCAACTCGTTAACATGGCCAACGAAATCCTACCGAAATTCCAGGCAGTGCAACAACCTCCCCAACCACAGTCCACCCCGATCCGAGTTCATTGGAGAGCTCCTATCTTGGACATGGTTAAGGTCAATCTTGAGGATGCACTATTCTGTTGGGAGCAAAAACCAGGGTTCGGTGTGGTTTTGGCAAGATGTTTAAGTAAATTACACTACTCTTATGTTAAGAGAGAGGGTAATATGGTTGCTTTTGTTTTAGCTCTGTTAGTTTTAATTGTTTTAGATTATAGGGCGTGGATGGAGGATGCTCCCCCACAATTCCTTGTTCCTTTATTTTGTTTCTAGCAGACTCTGATGTTTTTCTTTGAATAAAAGGCACTTCGTTGATTCTCAAAAAAAAAAAAAAAACTTTTAACGACCTTCCAATGGCTGAAAATTTCAAATCTCTAGAATTATAAATTCTTCAAAGTTATAAAATAAAAATAAAAAAATTGAAACTTTTGACGGGTTTTTTTATTTGGTTAGATAGTGGGAAATTTTTTTGAGTTGATATTTATGTTATTCAGATTTACATATAATTTAAATTTATTTCACATTATTTTAGAAAAAATTATAGAAAATTGATATTGCGCCAATCACATCCTCCTACCTTAGTAAGTTGCGAAAAATATCAATAAAAAAAATTCTCTTAATATTATTACTTGAAAAAAAAAAACTATAAGGCTACTAAAGGAAAGTTTTCTTTTCTTTTTTTGATAATGCAATAATTGGTGGATAGGCAATTTGTAGGATTCAGATCCTCTAGATTTCTTAGGGTACTCTATTAATAGATTTTTTTAAATCCTAACCACACTTTAATGATTTATGCTCTAAATTCTGACATGTCAGCATTCCACTAACAATATTCTTAAAATAATAAAATAATGTTGTAAACAAAACAATTAAGATTATTGTTAGTGGAATGCTAGTAAAATCTAGTCCATTAAATCATTAAAGAATGATTAAGATTTAAATAAATCTATTTGGTAGAGTACCCTAGGAAATCTAGAAGATCTGAATCTCTCTATTGTAATATATTTGCCGAATTGATGCCTAATTGAAATAATGAGTCCACGCACAATATTGATATTTTAAACTCTTTAATTACATGCTTATATAGTCTAGTTTAGAACAACTTGAGGATAGTGTTTAATAATTAATATGCCAAATATAGTAATTTTGTTCCTGCGAGTACGGCATCTTGGAGACTTTGTTATTGGAAGAATTAATCAGGTCCAAGTCTAGTCGAATATATATATAGCTAAATATAAACAATGGACTCCTTTGGGCAACGTTCTCTTTCTTCAATTGATTTTCAAGCAAAATGTAAGACAGCCATTGTATACACCTGTCACCAAAAATGTCAGTCAACTTTTGACAAACTAACTTCTTGTTTCTTACATGCGTAACTTGCTCTAAAATGTAAGTTCAAAATTTTGGTCAATAGTACAGTGCATTGTGGTTTGCTAATTAATTTTCTCTGTTAGCAGCTGGAATTCAAGCAGGTGGGATCTGCTTCTAACTTCAATAGTACCGTGCATTGTGGTTTGCTAATCTTTATATGGGTTTTTTTATTGGCCTTGACAATAGTGACAATCACCAATATTGGGTAAGTGGTCCCACACCATGTATGACTAGGTTTAAGTGGGCAAAGACAATGACCACACGAGTCTTATTTTCTTCCATCAAATAAAAAAATTAACCCAATTTAACCAATTATGATTATCAATAGATTTTAGGTTACTACCACAGATTTAACAAGTCACCAAATAAAGTAATAAAACAATAAAGAAAAGCACATAGTAAGATAGTGACAAAATGGATTTTTCTCATGAACTTCGCATGTTATTTCGAGGACCACCTCGAAGATTCTCTTCATAGCAACTAAATTCGATGGTTCTATGACTTCAACAATTGATCTCCAATCTTCAATGGAACCTTCTTTAGATTGATTTTTCTTGATCTCTGGTTTGGTGATAATAAGAGAGGACAACGGTGAGATGGATAAAATTGGTTGACTAAGTGAACAAATAGGAAATGTTAGTCCTGGTAATAGTGAGATGGATAAAATTGCCAAACCAACTGGCAATAGAGAGAGCATCTAGGCGCTTCACATTAACCTCTGGAGTGGTAGAAACAGTCTTGCAATTAGTCAAGATGGCTTTGGAAAGAAGATCATATGTGATACCCATCATCAGTGGAAGTGACCTCAAGCCCAAGAAAATAGTTCAAGGTCCCCAAATCATTCATCACAAAGTTCTTATTGAGAAATTTCTGAAGAGCTCATAATTATATCATCAACATAAAAGAAGAATATATAAGAGTATATTGATAGTCATTTTGCGGATGACAAAACCATGTTGAGCAATTACAAAGCTGAATTTGACAAACCAAATAGCCTACTTGAGTCATGGCAAACTCTACAGACCTTATCTGAGGAATGCACATGACCTAAAGGAGGTTGCATACAGACTTCTTCAAAAGAGTCACCATTCAAGAAGGCACTTTTTGACATTCATCTAAAATAGAAACCAAAATAAAGATCTAACAAATGTCAAAGGCACCGGCCCAAAAAAGAAAGACCTAGGGCCTCACTCCTGAGAATGAAAAGACTTTAGGGCCTTGGCCCAAAGATAAAAGACTTATGGCCTCATCCCAAGAATGAAAGAGTATAGAGATTTACATACTTCAATATGGAATAAACGAATTCCTACACTTGACTTGATGCAGGTTTTGATTAACCGAATTCCTTTCAGTGCTCGTAGACCTACTGAACTATTAATTTTTAAAAGTGATTGTGTATGAAGATTAAAAGTAATTGGCATGCAATACTCTGACAGTGGAGAGACAGGGGAGCATAAGAGGTTGGCCATTTTGATAAGAGAGTATATTAACATTGGAACACCTACAAGGAATTCATGGATTGATGAAATTATAGATCCCATGATAGCCAGCAAATATGATTAAGCTAAGTTGGAACTTCTAGTCAAAGTGGCTTTACAATGTGTGACAGAAGACAATGATGAGAGACCCAACATGAACCAAGCAGTAGAGATGCTTCTTAGACTGAGGATTAATGTTGAAAAAATAATTTAGAATTTTTTTTGTAATTTAAATTATGAAAACTTTGTCAAATTGTTTTCTTTCATTCTTTTCGTTGGATGTTAAAATATAAGTCCAATTGGTTCATGCCCATTCTAGTCATGTAATACAATATACTTCATTTTACCTTCTACTTCACATTTATTTGTACTTCTCTTAATGTAAAATAGACCGCCATGACCTTTTTGGACTCTCACGTGTGCCTGAAATTATCGTGCAAGGCAAAAAGACCTAGTAGAAATCATGGGCCTTGAACTCACAATCGCATGAAATTTGGCAGCCTGAAGTGAAACAGCCTTCTGAGCAGTAGTTGTTACTTTGCCACGAGATACCCTTTGAAAATGGTGAATTCCTTCATTTAGGCCCCAAAAATTGCAGTTTTGCCGTTTATAGTAATTTTTGTTTCTTTAATAACTTTTTACTCAAAAATCAGAATAAGGTCATTTTATTTTGGGACGACCCTTAAGGTCAATAGTTTATGATTCTTCATTTGACTCAATTTAGCCACTTTAGGTAAATTTCGGTATTTTGTCATCTAATTGCGTAATTAGTGCAAATTAGGGTTTCAAACATTTTTATTAATATTTATATATTTTATAGCCGTCAGAGGCAAATTAGACTATTATCAATAAATACAGACTTTTGTCAAATTTTTTATCTGCTAGATTCCAGTTCCTTGTGGATTTGGGGAAACCCCTCATGGATTCGAGGTTTACTACCAGAAGCTTATAGTTTAGTTTATGTTCCATCAAGAGAGTATCGTGTGTACTTTCTTCAGGCTTCCACGACATCATCTATATTATACTTATACTTCTATGCGTATATCAAAGGCATTCCTCTGTACAATTTGATACACAATTCAACAGAAACATTTTGTCTTTTCATTGTATAAGAGTCTGAGGTCCAGAAAAATTTTCTTCCATCTCTCTGATGTTTTGCCATGTCAAGCACTGCCATTGCCATTCCCATGGTCATTCCAATTATGTATAGACTAATTGAAGCCAATCATGTATTGATTTGATTGAACAACCACTCAAATCTACAAATTGGAGAATGACAAACCCAACTACACCAGAATCACCCAAAAAGGCTTTAGTTTTTTTTTTTTTCAAATAAAGATGTATTTTATTCAAATCAGCAATGTAGCTTTAGTATTATTCAAACTAGAACGAATTGGACTGAATTGACCGAATTAGGCCGAATGGACCTAATTGAATTGGAGTGGATCGAAGTAGACTGAAATTGACTGAAGTAGACAGAAGTAGATTGAACTGGACCAAAGTGGATGAAGTGAACCTAAATAGACTAAAATGAACTGAATGTCGATCTGTAATTAACATGGCCAAGATTGTGTTTAGATATAAACTCAAATTCTTACTTCCAAAATAATCAAGTATTAACTCAAAAAAATAAATAAATAAAACAAACCTAAGAGAGAGAGAAAGAGACTACTTGTAATGGGGAACTAAAAATTACAACACCAAAACATATGAACCCAAATTAGAGTTTATAAAATCACAAATGATTCATCAATATAAAGTAGAATTGCCAGAAAGAATAAAAAAAATCAAGAGAGAGAGAATAATTACATTTTCAAAAAGAGAATAATAAGAAATCTATAGAAAATAATAAGAGAAGAAAAAGGTAAAAATAAAAAAAAATATATAGTAATAAATACTAAATTATCCAAATTAGGTTATGTTATGTAATGAAATAACATTATATTCTTATATATTATATTTATAGTGCAATATGATAACATCGATCTATGAAATCAGAGAGAAGAAAAAAGAAAACAACTTAAAAACACAACTTAATCAAATCAACCCAAATTAGAGTTCCAAATAATACAAAATTTCATAAACCTAAAGTAGAGAATCTAGAGATGCAAGAAAATTTTGAAAAATCCACCAAAAATGAAAAAAAAAATTTGAGAGAGAGAGAGAGAGAGAGATAACATTTTGTTTGTAGGAAAACTATATATAGAATGAGAGAGATAATTGTAAATTTATAGTAAGAGAAGGAGAATAGGATAAAGCCAAAAATAGAGGAAGATAAAGGGATAGAGGAAAAGTGATATTAAGGTAGATAGTAATAGGAAAATGAAAAGGTAAAAGGGAGGAAAAAAGTTGGAAAAAGCATAACAATAAGTTGTGAAATTAATATGAAAAAAAAGAGTTGAAAAAAAAAAATCTAGAAAATGGGTGGATGATATAGCTGCTGATTTGGCTCAACACGAGCATAGCAACAATAAATACTAAGTTTCAGCTTTTAAATGTATATAGATAGATAAATATGTATTTGTTATAATTTTTTTTTACTTGGTTTTTTCTTAAAATAATAAGTGACGAATGCAAATGTAAAACCCGATAAAGGGAAATTTTCATCAGTTGAGTAACTATTTTGAAACTCACTTTGACCCACTCGGGTCATGGTTCTCCCAAAGCAATCTTAAGTGAATTCTTTTTTTAACTTTAAAGTCTAAATTTGTACAAATAAAAATTAATTTATTACATGGTTCAATAAATTAGTATCACTATAATACAAATGAGTTGATATAATATACATCAAATTATTAATTGGTGTGATAATTTATAATAATTGATAAAGTAAGAGTTTGCATTAAAAAAAAAATGTGATAACTTATTAATTAGTATGGGGCCATGTGGGAGCTAGCTTAAGTTAGGCCTTGTGATGTGTTGGGGCTTGTGGACAAGATTGCACAGTGCTATGTGCACTGTGCAGTCTTGTCCTATCAAGTTGTGTGCAGTATTCTGCATTTTAGAATACAATGTGGTTTTTTTAATGCATTTTATTGACCAATAAAAGTATCTAAATTTTTTTTGTAATTAAAATATATAGATAAATATTATATATATATAATTTTTTTTTTTTACAAGTGGGGGTCTTTTTTTTATTTCGGGGGCCTTAGGCGATTGCATCAATTGCTTATATGGTTCAGCCGGCCATGCCACCAGCTCCCTCTGGTCCAAGGCTTTACAAGGAAGAAACACAAGAGCTTAGGATGTGTACTCCTTTATATTCCTATCACTAGTAAGAGGAAGGTTTTCTCAAAACCAATTTCTAGACTCCAAGGAATGAAACTCCATTATAGCATGTTATAAAATTTTACAAAACAAAGCTTGATCGACATTTGGGCTTGCTTCCCTTGAATTTCATAACAGCCTTTTGGAATTATACAATGTTATCTATTGCTCTCCTGCCGAAGATGAAGCTCGCCTGAAGTGGATTAATGAGTTCATATGGGAAAGGCTTCATATATCTGGCCAACAGCTTAGTAACAACCTTGTAAAGCATGTTAAATTAACCAATCGGCCAAAAGTGTCCAACATTTTTTGCTTTCTCTTTCATGTAATTATCAAAGAATAATACTAAAAATACAAATTATTTTATAAAAATTTTACAAACTACTGATATAGTGATTATTGGTAAATGAAAAAATTATATTAATTGTGGGCCTTAATGAAAACCAATAAGAAGTTTGCCACATCAACATTTTATAAAAATATTATAAAACAGTTTGTGACTGTAGCATTACTCCTTATCAAATTTTACATGTTGGAAAAAATTTATAAAAAAAAAGTCTATATATAGTGGAGAGAAGATGAATCCATAAATTCATTAATTACAATTCAGAAATTTCTATTCTTCCACAAAAAAGAAATATGAATGCATAATGAAATCTTTTTACAACTCAAATTAAACAAAACTTCTAAATTATTTCAACAAATATTAATCCTCATGGCCTATAAGCATCTCTACTACCTGGTTCATGCTGGGTCTCTCATCCCTGTCTTCTGCCACACATTGCAAGGCCACTTTGACCAAAAGTTCCATCTTAACCTTGTCATATTTGCCAAACATCATGGGATCTATAATTTCTTCAATCCATGACTTCCTTGTTGCAGTTCCAATGTTAATATACTCTTTTACCAACGTGACCAACCTCTTATGCTCTCTTGTCTCTCCATTGTCAGAGGTATGCATGCCACTTGGGCTCTTACCAGTCACCATTTCCAACAGCACAATTCCATAGCTGTAAGCATCCACTTTAGAAGTAACGGGAAGATTGTAAACCCACTCAGGAGCCATGTAACCTCTAGTTCCCCTCATCCTTGAAAAGCTTGAATGATCACTCATGCTTCTACTTACTAGTTTAGACAAGCCAAAATCCGCTACTTTTGGTTGAAAGTTGGAATCTAGCAATATATTTTAAGGCTTTACATCACAATGTAAAACCCATTCTAAGCACTCTTCATGTAGATAAGCTAGGCCTTTCGCAGTGCCCACTGCTATTTCAAACCTCTTCTTCCAATCAAGTGCATTAGAACTAATATTTTCAGCTAAAGATCCATGTTCCATGTACTCATACACCAGAAGCTTATGCTTTCCCTCTGCACAATATCCCCACATCTCTATTAAGTACATGTGGTTCAACATGCCAATGGTGCTTACTTCAGCTAGAAATTCTGCTTCTCCTTGGTTAGCTTCATCGAGTCGCTTGATTGCTGCAACCCGCTGATCAGGCAGTACACCTTTGTATACTGTCCCTCCTGCTCCTCGCCCAATCACTTCTTTGAATCCCCGCGTTGCCTTTCTTAGCTCATCAAAGGTGAATCGCTTAAATTTAGTTGTGAGGAGATATCCTTGTGAAGCAGGATCTGGGTTAGGATGTTTACTAGTTCTTAACAAGAATAACCAGACCAGCAAAACACAAGTCACCTCCATACCTCCCACTGCAGTGGCAAACCAAAGCAAAAGCTTTACGGTCTTGTTTTCATACGTTCTTATGATTTGCTTGGATAGCTTGGCCGAACATTGTAACTTGAATTCTTCATCAGGAATCTTGCTATAAAAAAGACCAGCTTTAGGTAGTCTTAAATAAAAATCTCCAACAAAATTTGGTGATTGGTGTCCGCTCATTAGTAGATACTTGGGGTAACAATTATAATAACCACTACCCTCATTGTATTTATATTGGAAGCCATTGCAATCACACCTATTCAGGCACTGTTCTTGACAAAATTGAAAGGTAACATTCTGATAGAAGAAGATATCTGAGCCATAGAATTCAGCATGAGCAAGTTGGACAAAGCTAGACTCATCTGTATGGTTGCAAGGGATGCTGAATTCTGGTTCGCACCCATAAGACCAATCAGTCTGATCTTTAATCTTGAAGCCCTGCAAGCTAGAGCATCTCCTGCCAGAAACATGATCATAACTGCAAAGACTGTTAGGTCCACATATGCCAAGAATCCTGCATGGGTCAGAGAAGGCTTGCCATGTTACAACCCATTCCCAACTCCCATTCATCTTTTGCAGGCTGTATAATCTCAGGTTGCCATCAGGGTCAAGTGTTAATCGTCTGTGAGTTACCACACCAAAATCTGTTGCATTGAATTGAAAATGATCAGATGACTCAAAATAACCCGAGTCGTTTAGTAGTGCACGTCTACTAGTATTGTACATAGACCTTCCAGCTTGTCCAGGGTCTTCAAGCCATGGATCCGGCCAGTAGAGACTGGACATTGTTGGACCTTGGAAAAGCAGGCGGAGCACATTATCATTGTCAAAAAAGAGCTTATAGTTGCCAGATGAATAGTCATCTTGGCTTTTTCTTGAGATAAGGCTCGACATCATGGTGAGTGCTTGTTGAGGTAGAAGCATATCTGATGGTGAATCAAAGCTTTGCCAGATGACAACACCTTTGGAATTATGAAGAACGAGATTGCCTGTGTTTTGGAGCTGTAGTTGCAAATTGGTGACCTCTAATGAGGTCAAGTCTGCTGCTTTAGTTGTCCAAATGGTGATACCAAGTGAATTGGTTAGTATAAGCTGGCCGTCTGCCAAAATAGAAAGCACTGAACCTCTTCCATTAACAGGTTCATCTCGGTTTGCCATCCAAACAACTGTGGGAGTTGAAGACTTGTTTAACCATATGGCAAAGCAAAAAGCATTATCTCCAACAGGGAAAAACCCCGCAGAGAATTCACCATTTTCTGAAACCAATTTGTCACTTGGTTTCTCAACTGATAGAGATGTGCCTTTAAGAGTGTCTAATGTATTAGATGAAGATAGAGGAAGAGTTTGTAGCAGACATAAAAGAAGGAAGAAAATTGAGATATCCATAAGGAAATGCAAGAGGTATTGCACGATAATCTGAAGAACGAAATCTGAACTGCCCACTTGTTGAAATAATCTTTCTACTTGTTTGCCTGCCCACTAGTTACGCACACCAAGACTTTTTATGATGTATTGCCAAGAAAATATAAACAAAAAATAAATAAATAAATAAAACAAGGCAAAAGACTATGCATATGGACCAACTTCTAAATGAAGATTTTCTATACGTGATTAAAAGAATAATAATAATAAAAAAATAAAAAAAAGTAAAAAAAAAAAACCTCTAGTTTCTATATACCTTTTTTCTTTTTTCTTTTTTCTTTTTTCTTGAATATTTTCTGCAAACCGTTCATTATGATGGCTGATTGTATTCACATTCCAGCAAACATTTTTTTTTTTTTTTTTTTTTGAGAAACAAAAATGGGAGCCTTTATGGTTGTATTATACCCCCGGGAAGTTGAAAGCCCACCAACAAGGGCGTGTTGGCAGCGGGAATCGAACTTGGGCTGGTTAGGCGGAGCGAAAGAACCATGCCAGCTGAGCCAAGCCCTCGTTGGCCATTCCAGCAAACATTTAATATTGATTTGTTGACTCGTTACATGCTTGGTCCAATCAATATCAATATTATTATTATTATTACTAGTCACGGACCCGCGCGTTGCGGGTGATAAATTTGTTTATGATGGAGTTATTATTATACATTATTAATTATTAATATTTTTCTATGTATTGCTGGTCAAGCTGCATTATATATGTTTGACCAATATATTACAAAGATTCATGGTGATTGGAGGTTTTGGTGATGGAATTAATTTTGTATTATTAGAGATTTGTATTCGGAATAAAATGAGGAAATTTTATTATAGATTTTTATTTTGGAAACAAAATTTCTACCATACTTGGTAGGAAAATTTGTACATTTCCAAGTCAATTGAGCACATTTTGCGTTCTTCGTTTCCATAAGGGTAAGGGCATTCATGATTCCAATGATCTACTCCATTTTTCTTGCATGCTTGGTTTTTTTGGGATACGAAATGTGTTTGTTCCAAAAGTTGTATGTCGAAGGATTTGTCAATAGTTTTGCAGCAATTGTTTTCCATTTGGTTGGTTTAGAATTAATTGCAATATTGGGGATTGAAGAAATTATAGATCCCATGTTGACTAACAATTGTAACAAGGCTAAGATGGAACTTCTAGTGAAAGTGGCTTTGCAATGTGTTGCAGAAGATAAGGATGAAAGACCCACCATGACTCAGGTGGTAGAGATGCTTATGAGCCATGAGGATTAAGGTTGTTGGGAAAGTAGTTTAGAAATTTTATGTACTAGAAAATACTTTTTAACTTTTTCAATGTATTTTTCTTTTTCATTTTTGTGAAAATATAGATATGAGTGGACTGTAATAAATGTATTTATCCATCCTTCCTTAATCCTCATTGCACTACAGATTTTTTTATACACTGGGACACTTTTTTTTTTTTTTTTTTTTTTTTTTTGACACTTGAAAAGTGTTGTTGGAGGGGATTAGCCTGGGCCCTTTAAAGCCCAAGCCTATAGCATGGGCCTGGAGGATCTTTTTAGTCCAAGTCCATCAAGCATTGAGAAAGTTCACAAGTTCGGGTCCAACAAATAAGATGCTTAGTTCAAAACCCCATTTGTGACCCAAAGATGGGTTACAACTTACAATTATGACAAAAAAGTTACACATTTCTTAATTAAGTAATGATCAATTGTTAAATTTATAATAAGTATATTAAATTTTTAATTTTAAAAAATGATAAATTTCCAAGTGTATTAAAATTATTAAGCTTATTATATTTGTAATGAATTTATTTAATCTTGAAATATCACACTCGTTCATTTAGTTAATTATGAGCGGCGTATGGTATCAACATACTTTTTTTTTTTTTTTATAAGGTATCAAGTATCAACATACCTTTTTATTTCTTTGTTTTGGGTGTCAAAGTTCGCTACAATAAAGTAAAATAACATAACCTATTATATATATATATATATATATATATATAGATAGATAGATAGATAGATAATGACCGATAAAATGAACCACAAAGTTCTTTTACGATAAACAAATACCACTCCTATATCCCATAGAAAAAAAAAGGTCCTATACCTTATAATGCATGAACACTATAATTTCTGCTTTCCATTGTTTACTGTTTAGTATGCAGAAAAGGAATAACTATTCCATTGAAATCATCATTCGGTATTTTGTTGCATACTTATTATCAAAATATTCATAATAGTTATTCTTTAACCCACGTAATAGCTAATATTGACCAATATTAGTCTTATCAACTTCTATTATACAATCTTCTCAAAAAAAATAAAAAAAATAAAAAAATAAAAAAAATAAAAACTTCTATTATACAAAGGAAATTAATATACATTTATTTCTAATGTATAATTTTTAATTTCAAATATGTATCAACCTTTTAGGAAATGCGTATTTTTTATTTTAAAAAAAAGCTTATGTTAAATATTTTCATAATGATCAGAGCAAATGAAATTGTCAGTCTTCTCTCTCTCAAAAAAAAAAAAAAAAAAAAAATTGTCAGTCTTCAGAATTTATGTTCTTTTTTTCTTTTTCTTTTTTCCCATTATAATATGTATGGGAATAGTTATTTTTAATAAAGAATGATGATATTAATTATAGAATGGTTCCATTTATAAATATAGGCTGTTAAGAGAGAATTATAAAAAGTAAATATAATTTTGTAAGGTTAATTTTTAGGATATTTGATTGGAATTTGATTCCATTCCACCATCTTGTATTAATACAAATTCATGGTTTTATTCATGTGTTATTATCAAACAGATGAATAACAATAGTTATTCTTGTACAACTTCTTGTATCCATATTAAATTCGGTCCTAATTTTAAGTAATCATCATTCTAGTGTACCAAATGTATCCTATGTTTTAGTATATTAAAGATAAAAGATAAAGTTATTTGAATTAGCTCTTTTTATTAAAAATTTTGTTGTGTAAATTAAAACATAAAATTACAATATTTATAATAATGTAGCTTATAAGTTGTAACAAATAAATGGTTCCTGATTATCTACTTAACCACAATCTGTTGACCAACTTGTACCTTTTGAAATTAGTAGAATATGGCTTGTGTTTATGTGTAATTTTTGTTTTCATTTGGGCAAGTACTATTTCACAACCTTAATTTTAACACTACTTTCTTGCATGCCTACTAATTAGGTGGCGAAATATAAAGTTTAAAAAGTAATTCATTGACACTTTTTTATGTTTTTAATGGAAATATCAAACATTCAAATCCTCTCATCTCTAACTATTGAATTATATATCAATAATTTTTCTTAAAATGGTTATGTGTGGTATTACAAATTACAGAAAAGATACAAAATCTTTCTTTTTTTTTATTGCCGAAAATAGAGCACCACGAGTGAACCAAACAAAAATAGGTAAATATATATATATATATAAATATATATATATTTATATATATATAACTATGTCTAAAACAACACAAATATAAACACTCTCTAATACCTGTTGGTATGGGTGTGTTCCAAACACTTTTATTCTTATTTATTTTCTAGCTGTTGGAAATTTATGAGTAAAATAACCGTTAGGCAATTATGAAAAAAATAGTCGTTGGAAAATTATGAGAAAAATAGTCGTTCGGCAATAATTAATAATATAGCCTTTGGGCTTTTAAGAGTTATTAGTAACCAATAACTATAGACTATTATCTTCATAGGTAGCCTATATAATACTCATCATAACACATTTTTTGAAGGGTTTTTTTTTTTTTTTTCTTTCTTTTTTTTGAGAAACTTCTAAAGGGTCTTTTTACTACTCTATATTTTAGATATACACAACTTTACCATCTTTCTCTCTCACATATTTTTCTACAAGAATGTTTGTTTTTTTTGTAAGGAAATGCAATAGAAGGTTGTTCTTAAACCTTTTGTGAGTGGAAGTGCGTATATCACAAAAGTCGACGCTATAGTCTAATCTTGGGGGGTTGTTTGGCCAAGAGAACCAATCGCACCAAGTTTTACTTTGAATGGCACGATTCAATCTTTAAGGACAACGCTCTTTGCGTGATTTTATAGCACTGTGAGATTGTTCCTAAATTTACTTAAATTTATATTATTATTGCTTATTTACATTCTTGCTAATTATTTGGGATATTGTTTGTTGTATCAAACTTGTTTATTCATTATTATTTTTCCAACAATACCAACATAGCCAATATATTTGTGTATACAACGATCATAATTACTTGTGACCACTAATAATATAATATGAGGGTCTGTTTCTCACTTTCTCATAACCTTCAAGACTAAATCAATTAGCTGGTAGTGTCTCTGGAGTCCACTTCTGCCACTACTATGTGCGGAAGAGAAAATGTAAATTAAGAATAACAATAAAGCAGCTCAAGCAAGACTTAGTATTTTTATATATGTGTGTTATATCCCCTATGGAATTATTACCACAAAGTCAAAAATGGTGTATTCTAACGAGATGGTATCTCACACATTGGATGTATACATTCTCATTTTCATAGCATGTAAGTTCCACCACCGTTATGAGTTCAAGAGAAAGGATGCATATATTTGATTATTGTATTATTAGTAAACATTACTAAGGAAACATTCCAACAAATTCACATTCATAACTATTTCTTATAGTTAATTATTTTTACTAGAACGAAAAACATAGCACATTTTATGCACTTTTGGAAGTTTCAAGGAATGTACTAATTTGTAGGAATAATAAAAATACAATGTACAGATTATTGTATTTTGACCCAACATTACTGATGAAACCGTCCAACAAATTCACAATTATAACTGTTTCTATATTAAATTATTATTTTTTAGAATGAGAAAAATAGCACAGGTTGGAAGTTATTTTAAGGAATGTTAATGTGCTCATTTTGTAGGAATAATAATACAATGTACTAGTTATTAATGTGGGATTGTAATAAGTCCCCATAACTGATGGTATATTACTCTTTCGGCGCAAGTCTTATAAGGCAGAAAATGGGGGGAGTAACTTTCGATGTGAGATTGTAATAAGTCCCCAGGACGTTGCACAAAAGCATGCCTGGGAAGACCAAAAAGCACCCCACAATACTAATTATTAATTATTTTTTTATGTGACTAATTATTAAGTTTTGACCCAACATTGCTGATGAAACAGTCCAACAAATTCACAATTATAACTGTTTCTTATATTAAATTATTATTTTTTAGAATGAGAAAAATAGCACGGGTTGGAAGTTTCAAGGAATGTACTCATTTTGTAGGAATAATAATACAATGTACTAGTTATTAATTATTTTTTTATGTGACTAATTATTAAGTTTTGACCTAATATTGCTGATGAAACAGTCCAAAAAATTCACAATTATTACTATTTCTTATATTAAGTACCCGTTTGGATACTGATGAAAAGGCCAGTGTCTGCGTCGGCGTTTTCTTCTTCTTCTTTTTTTTGAGAAGCGCGTTTTTGCTTTTCCAGTGGGTCCTGTGCACTGTTCACAGGTCCCACAAACCTCTTTTTTCAGCAAAACTTTCATTAAAAATAGGTCTCACGACACTATTCACACATTTAAAAATTATACAGTGTTTTCAGTTTTCAGTTTTTAGCAAAATAAGCGGTATCCAAACACACCCTAAGTGTGCATTTGCCATGCGCTTCAGCTTCGTTTGGCTTTTTTTGGGGTCCCATGGCACTGTTCATAGGACCACCAAACTCAGCAAAATGCGCATATCCATGCATTTTTGGGTCCCACAATACTATTCACACCTTTAAAAATTATTTTGCTACAGTGTTTTCAGCAATAAGTTTTTAGTTTTCAGCAAATAAACCCTATCCAAATAGACCTTAAATTATTATTTAAGATTGTATTCAGCACCTGTTTCGGTATCCACACCCACAACAATATCAATATGCCAAATCTAGATCACATCTTGAACTGAGCAAACGAAAAATGAACAAAAGGAAAAAAAGAAAAAAGAAAAAGAAAAAGAAAGTGACAATAGCAAAATAAGAACAAATCATTACTTTATTAATGTTCACCTTCACAACACATTGAGAGCAAAACATTACTCATTATAATGTCACCAATGTTGAAAAGAAATTCGTTAACAACTTCCTAGGCAGCAAGTCCATTAAGATTGTATTCAGCACCTGTTTCAGTATCCACACCCACAATAGTACCAACATGCCAAATCTAGATCACATCTTGAACTGAGCAAATGAAAAATGAACAAAAGAAAAAAAAAAGTGACAATAGCAAAAAAGAAAAAATCATTGAGAGCAAAACATTACTCATTTTTGTGTCACCAATGTTAATCACATTAGCACATTAATGACTGAACATACAATAGTCCCAAAGCGGAACAGTTTCATCAAATAAACGATATCTAAACCAAAGACCATAATAAACACAATTATGCAAAAAAATTACTGCAGAAAATGCAAACACCAGAAATTCAGAGTCACACTAAACAAACAGCGGAAGCAAACACCACAGCACTACACTAAGAACTCAGCGTCACACTAAGTCATTGGAATCACACAGAATTTAAAATCTAGCAATCTAAAAACTCAAAACTAACAGACCCAAAAAAGGTAGAGCTCCAATTAAGAAACCCAGCAATAAAAAATTCAATACCCTAAAGCACGAAAGAGGCAGTAAGAAGGGGGAAAAAAAAACATCAAGCAAAAGAATAGAGCACAAAAGGAACTGAGGTTTAGAGATACCTTAGCAGCTTCTATCAGTATTTATATAATGTGAAGAGAGGAAGATAGGAAGGAGGGAAGACAGAGAGGCTGCCGTTAGAAGGGAGTAAGGCTGGCGTGAATTTAATGTGAAACCGTAACAACAAAAGGTGGGGGAAGGGGAAAGAACTAAAACGTGGGGAGAATGTGTAACTGTTGAAGGGGAAGGGGAAAGAACTAAAATGTAGGGAGACAAGAAATTGACACTGTGTAACAAAAGGAAAACAAAAAAAAAAAGGTTTAAAGCGTGAATACAAAGGGTTTTACAAAGGATTTCAGTCGAAAAGGCTTTGGGTTTGGGCTTTATGGTAGAATAAATTTAGAAGAAGTGGGCTTTATGGCAGAGAGCCAGAGATAGGGTTAGAATTTATTTTATATTTATCAGCATTTTAAAATTAATAAAAACTCTTTTAAAATTGTAGGAAAAATTTAGAAAAAATGATGGAAATGATATGGCTGCTGATGTGGCTCAACGTGAGCGTAGCAACATTAAATACTACGCTTCAGCTTTTAGTATTATATAGATATAGATTATTATTATTATTATTATTATTATTATTATTATTATTATTATTATTATTATTATCATATATATATATATATATATAAAAGCAGAGACCTCATGCGGGAGTGCATGAGGTTCTATCAAGTGGCACATTCCTTAAAAGAAGAATTGAACTCTCACCACAATCTTCCAAATTGTCATTAAATACTCTTTTTTTGGGTGAATGCATCATCATTAATTTACTACTCTTTTTAGATACAACATCAGTAATTTACTAATTAAACTTCAAGTAATAGATAAGATAGAGGGATGTTAATTTTTAATGACCCTTCATAACCTTTAGTCTAATTTTCTAAAAGCAAAGGTTCTTTTTTTACCTTGACAGTCAACCATTAGGCTTGAGGTTAATATTCTGCATTGAATCATTGATTGTATACATGATATAATACTGAATAGTAATAAATAGTAGAAAAATTATTGGTAAATTGAAAGAATTATCGTAAAATTGTTAACATTCCAAAGTAAGTTCCTATATTTGAATTTATGAGAAGTAGATGAATCCATTGGAGGTGCATTGGTCCAAGAGAACTAGGCTAATCACTAATCAGGTCTCTCCCATCTTATTAACATATAAATAGAGGACCATATCAACCTTTTTATTCCATAGCTATACACACAAGTTTGTGACATCTTGACAAATAAAGCAAATTGTCAAAAATTTGTTTTTTGGTGCCCAATTTTTCATTTTGTTGAGGTTGTTTGCAGTTGCCACAATTGTTCCCATGGCGGCAACAATGGTGCGAGTTTTGGCACATGCGGTGGCTCTCGTGGTAGCAATATCTGCTATAGTTATTACTGTGAGGGCAATCCAGAATATGGTTTCTTAAATTCAGCTTTTGGAAAGGAGTATGAGTATCCATATGCATACTTATGTTTGGCAGTTTACTATGTAAATTTACAAAATGTTCTATGTATGATGAAGATTTGAAAGCTTTATGAGGGCATCCATATATATGTTCTAAGAATCACTTTTCAACCATTGTGGTTTTTGGTTGATAAGTGCCTGCATATTACAAAAGGTTATTTTCATATTAGTTTGGGATACATTCAAAAAATAATAAAGTATTGCTAAATTTGAATTTTGCACTAACTGTGTGTAGAGAGGGAAAATTTCTGACCTATCACAAGCTGACATGTCACACTACCAAGTCCACAAAATACAGCCAATTACAAAGCGCCACATATTGCTGCTAGGTTTTACTATCACTACTCAGAAACCAACAGAAGTTTGCCAAGTGTCATGCAAAAACCAATCACCCATCAGCGCGTGTAAGCGATGACACAAGCAGTCCAGTGCGTGTAAGCGATGACATAGGCGGACCAATCAGGTTGTGACATGTGTCACCAATCAGACTCCGCCACGTGTCATTCACCCACCCCCAAACTCCTATAAATAGAAGCCTTCCTAAGACATTTCGGAGAACACAAAAAGCCTGCTGAAGCACAAGCAGCATCAAAGAAGATTCAGAAGCATCAGAAGTACAGAAGCTCTGCAGGAATCAAGCCTCAAAGCCTTCAAGAACTTCAAGAACTTCAACCTCAAAACCGAAGAACACTCAAAGCAGAATCATCCAAACTATCTACCTAGATCCTAAAGTTTGCTGGAATTAAGCTCAAAAGCCTTCAGAAACATCAACAAATCACAAATCAATGAAGCTCTACGGATTCAAGCCTCTAAAGCCCCGAAGAACTTCCACCACAAACCTTCAAAGACGAAGAACACACGAAGAACACGAAGAACAAAGGATTTCTAACAAGCTCATAGCTAGAGATTCATTGTAATTCCATTTCAATAATCTTCGATCCATCTCTCAACCAAATTGAATGATATTTTGTGTTCAAGGCAAAATCACATCACCACAATTCCAATCAACAAGTATTTTAAGGAGATTGAATCAGAGGATCACTCTTTTGTAATTACAGAGAATTGTACCGCACAATCATCAATACAAATTCACATTTGTGAAACTATTTTACTTGTTTGATTTATTTCGAACTAGAAATTTAGTCGTCAACATATTCTGGCACGCCCAGTGGGACATCTCTGCCTCTCATCTCTTTCTCCTTCAAAAGAAAAGAAATTCGACATCATTTTGCTACCAGCTTCAATGGCCTCTAGCAAGAATGTCCGAAAATCAGTGGTTGATGCTTCCAGTGATGATGATTATGTCAGCCCAATTACTCGCAGTTGATCCAAAGCTCTTGATCGACTTCAACACCAACCAACCAAAGAGGTCGAGCTTCATACTACCATCTCTCTGGACTTTCTTGCAAATTGGAAAGCTACCACTAAGGATTCATCTATCTCGAAAGATTTGGAGATCAGTAATGAATCATCCCCAACAAAAATCTTTTCTATCAACTCTTCACCCGTGATGAGAAACTTAAGGAATAAAGTACCTTTGACTCATCCTGTTTCATCATTTTCTCCATCATATCTAGAGGTCATGCCAGTGATGATGACTAACACCTCTGCCATGGAAGAAAAGATGGCTAAAATGGAACAAAGGGTCATCCTTCTCACAAAAGCACTTGAAGAAAATGATGTCAAAATTGCAACCCTAATGAACAAGCTGGAGGTTCAAGATTCGGGTGAATCAAATCTTGGCCCTGAGCATCCACCTAGCTTTACCTTGAGAGGAGAAAACGCTAGGGTTGGTAAAGGAAAAGGAGGTGAAGACACTTCTCAACATGGACATTCCACCTCAATGGCTTCGATATCTGTCCAACAACTGCAAGACACGATAACAAATATCATTCGAGCACAATATGGAGCTTCTTCTACAAGTTCTCTCATATATTCAAAACCCTATACAAAGCGCATCGATAACATGAGAATGCCAAATGGGTATCAACCCCCCAAGTTCTTGCAATTTGATGGCAAAGGAAACCCTAAGCAACACATTGCTCACTTTGTAGAAACTTATGAGAATGCAAGGACTCAAGGAGGCCTCTTTGTAAAGCAGTTTGTCCGTTCATTAAAGGGGAATGCCTTTGATTGGTATACAGACTTAGAACCCGAGTCAATCGATAGTTGGGAACAACTTGAAAGGGAGTTTCTCAATCAGTTCTACAGCACACAACGTACGGTAGGCGTGATGGAGCTTACCAATACCAAACAGTGGAAAGATGAGCTCGTCATTGATTATATCAATCGGTGGCGTTCTTTGAGTCTAGATTGCAAGGATAGACTTTCTGAAATATCTGCTGTAGAGATGTGCATCCAAGGCATGCATTGGGGACTTCTTTACATCCTTCAAGGGATAAAGCCCCGAACATTTGAAGAGTTAGCAACTCGTGCGCATGACATGGAATTGAGTATCTCTAACCATGGAAATACGAAACCTCCCATACCTGAGGAAAGGAAAGAAAGATAGGAAATAAGGAAAAATGACAGGAATGCGAAAAGCAATATCAAAGACTCAATGAATTTCAACCAACTCCAGTCAAAATTTCAACAAGAAATGTGAAGGCTAATGAGAAGAGGCCCGAGGGAAGCCAACAACATGAGACGCGTCACTCATCACTTAAGGAATGAGAACAAAAGGTGTATCCTTTCCTAGATGCCGATATGCCTGAAATGCTAGAACAACTGCTCAAGTTGAAATTAATCGAATTGCCAGAATGCAAATGACTGGGAGAGATGGGAAAAGTTGATGACCCGAACTATTGTAAGTATCATCACATCATAAGCCATCCAATCCAAAAATGCTTTGTTCTTAAAGAACTCATCATGAAGCTAGCCAAGGAAAGGAAAATCGACTTGGATTTTAATGATGTTGCTTAATCAAACCTTGCAACATTTTCTTGCAGGTTACCTATTTGCATGTCTCGAACTACTAAGCAGGGGGCAAATACCATGCTCATCCAATTTGGTTTTCTAGAACCTGTTCAAATTCAGCTCTCACAAGAAGCATTTGATTATAACTTAAATGACGATAAAAGGTCAACAATGGATGAAGAAGAGGGTTGAACGATGGTTGCTCGCAAGAGATGGAAGAAGAAACAAGCATTCCCTCTTCATTTGATCACCCAAAAGTCCAGAAAAGCACAAAGCCAGATTCAGCCTTGGTCAAGAAGAATGAGTGATAAGAGGCAAGGGAGACTGGGAACAAAAATGTATGATGATTCAGTGCAAACCCAAAAACCTCGAAATCTCATCACATTGGAAGAATTCTTCCCCAGAAAATTCTTTCAAAATGACTCAGCCGAGGCCATTCACACGGTCTCTCGTTGCGAAATTCAGGACGAAAAAGAGGATGTTGACCATGGTGGTCCTAATGAGACTTTGTCATCTTTGGAGGAACTCCAATCTCAAGTCGATGAAGTTGAACCCTTGCAATCCTCCATCTCACCGAAAGAAGTGCTCGCCCAAGCTCTTGAAAAGCCAGAGATGTACACTCCTTCTACCAACACGCTTCAACAAACACAGGAATGTTACGCATGCTCTCCAGACTTAACTTTCATTGATGAGGATCTGTTGTTAGGCTCTAAGCCCCACAATCGCCCACTTTATGTCTCTGGTTATTCTTTTGAACAAAAGATCGATCACATTCTCATTGACGGAGGTTCAGCTGTTAATATACTACCAAAAATGACAATGAGACGGCTTGGTCTTACTATGGAGGAATTATCGCATAGTCGTTTGGTCATTCAAGGTTTTAACCAAGGAGGACAACGTGCAATCGGCATGATCCACCTGGAAATAATCATTGGAGAATTGACAAGCAATGTTTTGTTCCATGTCATTGATGCCAAGACAACCTACAACATGTTGATAGGACGTCCATGGATCCATGGAAATGGAATAGTGCCGTCAACTTTGCATCAATGTTTCAAGTACCTTCAAAGTGGAATAAAGAAAGTCAATGCCGATTTGAAGTCTTTTGCTGAGACTGAAGCTCACTTTGCTGACGCAAAATTTTATGTAGAAGATCACATTTCTAGTGAAGTTCTCCCAGTTGAGATCCCGTCCCTAGAAAGCAAGCAGGGTGAAAAGAAGTATGTTAAATTCATCACTAGAAAGGAGATTCCTTCCCCAAAGGAAGGTCCAGAATATGAGAATGATCATTCTAGTGAATCTACAAGTAATTCAGTGAGAACGGAAATTTCAACGCCTTCTAATAGCCCTCCATTCCTCCGATTTGTACCATTATCACACCGTAAGAATGGACAATCACCATTCGCAGAATTCCTTCAATCTACAGAAGACATGGGAAGGCCTCCTGCAAAGCTCACGATGGAGGATGTAGCCATATTGAAAGAAAATCATGTCATGCCTTTAACTTCATTCGCAAATCCTTTGCCCTCGAAGCCGCTAAATGGATTCGTGAGGTCTTCGCAAAGTCTGACAGAGCATGGCATTCTACAAAGTGAGCAGACGAAAGAATGGTTCGACCCAAAGGCATATAGGCTGTTAGCCAAAGCAAGCTACGATTTCTCAAAACAAAGGGACTTGGGGAAACTAATTCCAGAAGCCACCGGAGAAAAGATGCATGGTCTTAGCAAAACACAAAGGAAAATGCGGCTTGAAGGGTATGAAATTCCTATCCCAAAGACCGGATTAGGTTATACTCCTGAACAACCAGCTCAGATATGGATCAAGAAAAGAAGCAATGCTTCAAGTTCCCAATACATAACAGTGGAGGTCGGCGAAAGTTCGAATCAAAGAAAAGATCACTCTTCATCACGCGTCTCGGTGTTTGATCGCATCGAGGCCTCATCATCACGAATCACAATGTTCGGCAGGTTAAATACAACTTGTTTAAAACAAAATCGGGACACTCTTGCGTGTAGATCAGTCTTTGATCGATTGGGGGCAATGAAAAGGCCCATTGATTGTTGCTCTCAAAACTCAATAAACTTTAAGGTTCAAAAGGAGGAGAAAGCTGATGATGAGATTCGCAGTAGCATTCCTTCACGCATGAAACGTAACTTTACCTTAGATATTAGCACTGAAGGGTCGCTCAAAGTCAAAAGGCGAACGATTGTACACACAAGTCAGTCACTCGTCCATAATGAGCAAATTGAAGAGGTATCATCCTCATTTCATATTACAATAGAAGAAGGTACACTTTCAGATGCTGAAGCAACCAATGAAGAGGTCGATGAAGCTCCCCCAGCCTTGGAAGATGGAGTATAGGCTACAGTTGATGAACTTAAAGAGATCAATTTAGGAACTGCTGAGGAACCCTGGCCAACTTTCATCAGTGCGCTTCTCACCCCTGAAGAAGAAGAAGGGTACCTCAAACTCCTAGTAGAATATAAAGATGTGTTTGCTTGGACTTATAAGGAAATGCCTGGGCTCAATCCAGGTATTGCTCTACACCATTTGGCAGTAAAGAAGGGCGTACGCCCAGTCAAACAAGCCCAAAGGGTGTTGGGGAAGTTTGGTAGTTGTGCCCTTTGCATTACATAGCCAACAGAGTTTTTGTTAACGGTTAGAACGAGTGTTCTCAACATGTATATGACTTCTCGTTTCTTTTTCTTTTTTTATTAAAATGACTTATCAAGATTCAAGTGGGTTTCTAAGTGTTTTTATTGTCTGAATTTTTTTTTTGCTAATGTTAGCTGCAACTTATTCTGTTTTTCTCTTTTCCCAGCTATGATGCAGACAGATGGTTTTGAATATTTAAAGGAAAACTGCCCTACTATCTTGATTGAAATCTTGGAGTATGTGGCTAGAGTTAGTGAACACTTTGTCATCCAACACCAGCATGGAAATGAAGCCTAAAAATCTTGTATTTTGGAGAACTGAATCAGCAAAAGTCACTTCCTAGATTTGGTTTTCTATTTAAATAGATACAGAGGGGATAAAACCCTCAAATGAGGAAATTATGTACTTTAACTTTCTATAGTTCTTGCTCTTTCCACAGCAAAACCTTGTATTTTGGAGAACAACTGAATTTATAAATCATGCAAATGGCATGTTGCAAGTGGTAATTGGCTTATTACAGAAGTTGTGTAAATAATACCAATACCTTTGGCATCACAATCTAATCTTTTAGAGATCTTTTTAGTGGCAATTATTTCTCTATTGAATCTTAAGACGTCACTAAGATAGACTTCCACTAATTAGAATGTTAATTTGTTGAAGGAATCATCTAGTTTACAAGAAAGTGAATAAAACTTGAAAATTTTATCAACACATCTCAAAAAACTTTTAATCATTTCTTCCATGTAATATAAAACCTGACACAATTCAAATATTTAAAGGAACATGAGATTGGTAAATACTCAATACAATAATTGAAAAGTTTTTAATTCCATTATTTAATCTGAAATAAAACCTATCACATAGGTTTAGGAATATATTAGAAAATAAAACAAGTCACAATTCTATTTAAAGGTCTCTAATTCAAAATACATTCATTTGAAATAAAACCTGTCACAATATATTGTACAAAAAGAGGATCATAAGATTGGAAATACATGAGGATCATAGGATTGGAAATACATTTAAGTAAAACCTATCACAATTCTTTCTAAAAGTTTCTAATTTACAATACATTCATATGAAAGTTTCTGAAAGTTTTGATAATTCAGTTGTTCCTCCAAAATACAAGATTTTTAGGCTTCATATCCACATCGGCATAGGATGACAGATTGTTCACCAATTCTTGCCATATACTCCAAGAATTCAGTCAAGCCAGTAGGGAAGTTTTCTTTTAAGCATTCAAAACCATCTATCTGCAATTCTGCATCACAGCTGGGAAAAATGAAAAATAATCACAGCTGGGAAAAATATTGAGAATAAGCTGCAGCCAACATTAGCAGAAAAATCTAGACAATAAAAACACTTGAATCTTGAGAAGTCAATATAAAACGAAGGGTACAACTCCACAACAAAGCAATAGAGATATCAAACCTCATGGTGAACATTAAGTCATAATGCTTGCTGTCATCTATCGAGTCTGACTTTTTTTTTTTTTTTTCCTTTTAATCATCAATCCTAGTTTGAAATTCTCACCAACAGATCTGGAACATCTAGAAAGATTACCAGTTTTTTTTTTTTGAGTAAACTATGTCCAAGTGGTATCAAGTATGTCATTAGCATCTGCCAATGTACTTCACTTTAGCTTGTAAAAGTTGTAATTTTTTTATTAGCATTTCTTTTGACTGATCTGAAATTTGAGCACAATGGGATTGACCATAAGTTTATTGCTTTGAAATTAAACAAGAATCAGCAATTGGTTAATTTCTTTAATTTTTTTCCACCTCATAGGGAAAATTAGTAACATTAGTAACATCATTTTAATCCTTATGCACTTCTATTATATACAACCCTTGCTTCTTAAAAATACTACTCCAAACAAAAGTCCATAAGTTCTCTTTGAATTTTCTAAATTAGTAGTATAAATACGAAAGTAATAATTAATTTTTTTTTTTTTTTTTTTTTTTATTTTATAAAAAGTAGAGAGAAGTCCTATATCTGAATCTTATTCTCATCGTTCTAGTTCTTGTTCTTTTACTCCGAAAAATCCTATTCTCCTTCATATCACTGAAGAACCACAATCAGATGGGTTTGAACCTACCACTTAAGATTTCAGAATCCAATCAAAACCCACTTAAGATTTACAAATTTGTGAAGAAATGAAGAAAAATTGACCACGTTCATATTCAATCCATCTCCCTCCCATTGAACCTACCACTTAAGATTTAAGAATCCAATAAGAAAAACAGAAAAACTCATACCAAATCAACAAAACCCATACAAAATCAAGTGATTGACGTCCAAAAAAACTCAAACCCATTGATATTTCGAAATTAAAAATAGGAGAAAACCACCAAATCATGAGAAAACAAACCTTGAGATTGTGACACTAGACTAACGGCGGATTCGGCATCTTTTTCAGGCTCCAAAAACAACTCCGGTGATGACTGTGGCGGAATGAAGCTCCGGTGTGAGGAGGAGGAGAGTTTGCCTTTGGTTTGCCGTTTAGAGAAGAAGCTTTGAACGTGTTTAGGGAATATTGGGGGTTTTAATTGGGTTATGATTGAGTGTAATAAGGTGTATTGAGTTTAAATTTGTTGGCTGATGTGTCTTCTCATGATTGGCTGATTGGCTGGCGTAAAAGGAGTCTTTTACGCCAGCTCCGGACCTAACTTATTCTCTTTTGCAATTTGGTTTCTCCTGAATAATCAACCATTTCACCATCTACCTACTCTTTCACCGACTCTTCTATTGTCTTGTGTTATTCAGCAAATTTCCATTTCCAAACTATGGCTGCTGCTCTACTTTCTGCAATCATGGAGCGGCTTGGTTCTTTAATTTCTTCAGAGTTCAAGTTGACTGTAACTGTTAAGGAAGAAGTCCAAAAGCTTGAAACCAAATTCCGTACCATCCAGGCAGTGCTCCATGATGCTGAGAAGAGGCAGCTGAAGGAGGAAGCTGTGAAGCTTTGGTTAGATAAGCTCGAAGGCGTATCGTACGAGATCGACGACGTGTTGGATGAGTGGAACACTGTCATGATCAAAGCAGAGATTGAGAAACAACAAAAAGAATTCGAAGAAGAAGAAAAAGCTGAAACTAGTACTGCTAAGAAGAGGAAGGTATGGCCCATGACCCCCAACTTCAATTTCTCAGTTCTTAATCTTTTTCAGCATCGTGATATTGCTCATAAGATAAAATACCTTAACGAAAAATTCGATGAGATTAACAAAGAGAAGGAGATGTACGGGTTTGAATTGAGTAGGGCCATTGAAGAAGTAGTTGAGAGACCAAAAACTACTTCTTATGCTGATGTGTCTGAAATTCTTGGTCGTGATAAGGTTAAGAATGATCTAGTGAGCATTCTATTGGGCGAGGGTACTGAAAAAGAAAAACACCCCCACGTCATCTCTTTGGTGGGCATGGGTGGTATTGGAAAAACTACTCTCGCCCAATTAGCCTACAATGATCAGAAGGTGCAAGCCCATTTTGAGATAAAAGTGTGGGTTTGTGTTTCGGATCCTTTCGATCAATGCAAGGTTGCCAAAGAAATCCTTGAATCTATTGAATGTCAATCCCCCAACTTGACTACATTGCAAAGTCTGTTGGATAGAATTTGTGATAAAGTTGGGGGAAAGAAGTTTTTTCTTGTCTTTGATGATGTGTGGACTGAAGGCTTTGCAATGTGGAAGCCATTCAGAGATGCACTCAAAAATTGTGGTTCCCAAAGTAATAGAATTCTAGTCACCACACGTAAAGACCAAGTTGCAAAGATGATGGAAAGTGCAAATACGATCAAGTTGGAGGAATTGTCCGATGAAGATTGTTGGTTGGTGTTTAGTAAAATAGCATTTTTTGATAAGGATCCTCAACAATGTGAGCAACTAGAAGACTTTGGCAGACAAATATCAAAGAAGTGCAAAGGTTTGCCCCTTGCTGCAAAGACTCTAGGGAGTCTCATGCGCTTTAAGAAAAGTAGAGAAGAATGGAGGAATGTTTTGAATAACAATTTGTGGGAATTAGAAGATGTTGAAAGAGGTCTTTTTGCACCGTTGTTATTGAGTTATTATGATTTGTCATCACCACTGAAACGGTGTTTCTCATATTGTTCTATCTTTCCGAAAGATCATGTCTTTTATGTCAATGAGTTGGTATATATGTGGACAGCACACGGATTTGTTGAGTCAAAGGGAAATATGGAGGTGGAAATCATGGCACAAGAATACTTTGAAAATTTAGTAATTCGCTCTTTATTCCAAGAATGTAGGGAAAATATACAGTTTGGCACGAGGTACAAAATGCATGATATAGTACATGACTTTGCACAGTCAATTACTAAAGCTCACCATTTGGGATATTCAATAGGATCCCAATTTCCTCCATCTACTGATAGATCCAAAAATCTACGCACTGTCATCTTTTTTAATCATAGTGATTATAACATGTCCAATTTAGTCCAGAATTTTAGCCGTTTACGGGTATTAACTTTGCAATTCGGAATGGAACTTCCGGATACAATAGGAAATTTAATACATTTAAGGTATCTTGATTTGTATTGGTGCAAAGAGCGTTTTTCTTGTGGCAAATGGGTGTTGCCTGAAACTATATGTAATCTATGCAATTTACAATTTTTGAGGCTTAGGCATGTTCCTATTTCTCAGCCTAGAATATTACCGCAGGGGATAGGTAAATTAATTAACTTAAGACTTCTTATTGGATATAATTTAGTGATTCCAAGAGGGATTGGAAGATTGACTTCTCTTAGAACATTAAATAGTGTCCTCATAAGTGATGAGGATAGCAAAGGATGTAAACTTGAAGAATTAAAAATTTTGCACCACCTTCGTGATTTGTCTCTATATTTTAATAAAGGGGATAGTCCGATTGCCTTAGCTCCGAATGATAGAAGAATTGAGAGTAATGTATTAATGTTAAATGCGTTAGAGCCACCTCAAGACTTGGAGAAGTTACGCGTTAGAAATTACAAGGGCACCACAATGTCTCCTATTTGGTTGGCGTCTTTAACCAATTTGAAAGAGCTTTATCTCGGTCACGCCACAGAGTTAATGAGTTTGCCTCCTTTGGGGATGATTCCGTGCCTCGAATCATTAACTATAGTGTTTGCGCATAGATTGAAAAAAGTGGGAGTTGAATTTTTGGGAATAGAATCTGAAAACAAGAAAGAAGACATGAAAATATTCCCAAATTTGAAATATCTCACGTTTTATGGTTTGGGCGAGTGGGAAGAATGGATTGGAGGAACGAGAGGAGGAAAAGAAGACGAAGACTGTATTACTATAATGCCCTGTCTTCAAAAGTTGAAAATTTACAAATGCGGAAAGTTAAAGTCGTTGCCGGATTTCTTGCGTACAACTCCATTAAAGGAATTGGAGGTCGGTGACTGTCGAATTATCAAGAAACGTTGCCGAAGAGAGACAGGAGAGGACTGGCACAACATTTCTCACATCCCAATCATCAAATTAGCTGATGATCCTGAGGTTATGACGTGGTAACTCGTTCTGCTTCTTCTTCTTTTATTTTGAAAACAAATTCTATCAATTAAATATGCTCATTTTCTGGTTAAAATTCCCACGGAAAATAAATTACTAACAACGTAGATTTATGAAATTTAACATATTCACATAAATTTGAATTAGCGCGGTTTATTGTTGTTGCTTAGATTTAGCTATATTGTTTGTGATGTATCCAAAATTGGTTGATGGGTTTAATAAAATTTCACAAATAATTAAAAAAAATAAAAGGCTGAAATTTTAGATAGACTAATCAAATGAACAGAGTCACAAAATTATAACTCATTTGCATGTAAAAGTAAACAACTCAAATGCCTACCTCTTTCTATTTCATTTGTGGTTTAATATTTATATGGGTCTTGCTCATTTTCTTGATTTCAGTACACTAATCTCAAATAACTCATGGTTTTCTTTAGGGATTCGAATTATGCTCTTCTTTAGGGATTGGAATTTTGAAACGTCCTCGGATTCTGAAACGTCCTCCGCTTGATACGGATTGGTAACTTTTTCCTACTTAGGGTCTATTTGGCAAAAATTAGTTTTGTCAACTTATTTTACTATTCAGCTTATTTTTGCTACTATTTATGGGTTCCACTGCACTTTTTTGTACTATCCATGGGTCTCACTGTACTATTTCAGTTAACTTTTACATTTATCTACCGTACTTTCAATAAAAAGTTTTCAGTTTAATCAAAATAAGTAGATCTCAAATGAACGCTTATTTCATCCTCTTTCTGTTTCATTTGCTTTTTAATATTTATATGGGTCTTGCTCATTTTCTTGATTTCAGGGAAATAAACAATGACCTTCCATAATTTTATCAAATTCTGGCAAAACTCACAACAACACTGTCAGCAATGATTTTCTTAAGGGCATGTAGATGAAATCTTGAAATCTGTGTGTGAGCGTGGGTGGGCAAATCTGAACCAATAAATGGTAACTTCTTCCTCTTCTGCTACTTCTGTTATTTGGCTGAAACATCAATTTATTATTTTAATTATCTCTATTATTTTAATTATCTCTCAAAAATTGCTAGCAACTTTGTCAAATTTAGGCCAAACTCACAATGACGCCATCACCAATGATTCTATCTAGTAGGCCCACTATTTGCAACATTACAGGAATGTGTGAATGTTAAGGAAGAATTTTTATTATTTTTTTAAAAAAAGAACCCAGACTTAATGTATAGTTGCTACTCTACAACTTATGCAACCTTCTATCCTTAATTTTGAGGGCTTGAATGTATAGTTGCTAATCTTCAGGCTTTGATGTTACAACTTTAAAAGCTTGAATCTGGATGAACATTGATTTCTAGTGTTAGTGATGTGTTTCTTGTCAATAAAGATGGGGAAAAGTGAGAAAATTTGATCAATACTTGTTATTTGTTTCAATCCATAGTTGCCCATATTGAAAAGGGCACCTTAAAAAATGGAGAGGAGAAGATCTTTGGCATAGTAAAATTGTGATGTTTTGCCTTACATAATTGGCTACTTCTTCTCTCTCTTATATACCCATGCATGATATGTTCATAAAGAAAAATATGCAAAGAAAATAAAAAGCAAAAAGAATCAAAATTCTTTTAAATATGGTTGCAAGCGTGTTTCTAGGAGATGTGGGAGTTATAGGATGTACCTCAAATGTAATCGTCCCCATCAAGCAGTTATGATTGTGTGTGAGTGTATTTGATTTTCTCATATCTCAAATCGTCATAATATGAGACACTTATGCACTCTTGCTATGTTTTCACACACAACACGCAAACTCTTTGCTACTTTTGATACATGTGCAGGTACAATGTGATTTGGCCATCACAAGGAATACATGTGTTAATATATGCTCACTAAACTGTCTTAACTTGTTTTTGAAATATAAAATTGGTTAGACTTGTTTAGTGTGTGTGTGTGTGTGTTTTGGATCTATGAATGCTTTGCTTATATGTTGAGAGTTGTTTTGAGAGCTTAACATATTGATTGGATCTTTGTTTGGGTAGCTTGCTTATTGCATTCATCCTTATGTGTTTTTCCCTTCTTGAAAACACTTTTTTCGTCAATCTCGACAGCTTTTCGACAGATCCTCGACAGATATCCTTCTATCGAGCCCTTCTTTCTCTCCTCTCGATAGATTTTGACGGATTCTCGATCCATCGAGATTTCTAGGTTTCTCCTCGATAGATTCTTGATAGCTTCTTCGATCCATCGAGCCAAATTTCTAAGCTCTCTGTCTGCCTGATAGCTTCTCGACAACTTCTTGATCCATCGAAGTGATTTTGCAGTTGACAAATCCTCGACAGCACCTCGACAGATTCACTTCTATCGGGATTTACTGCTCGACAGATCCTCAACAGAAACGTCGATCCATCAAGCTGAGTTTTCTATATATAGCTGAGGGGCGAATCTGATCTCACTTTTCTCATTCTCTCTCGATAGAAAATCTTTCTCCCTCGCTCCAAACACTTTTCTTTCACTCCAATCTCTCTACCCACGTGATTTTCGGCCTAGATCAAGCCTCAATCACTTGGTAAGTGTTCTTAAACCCTTCATTTACATGCATTCATGCATTTTAGACCTAGGTTTTGGGTTTTTAAGTTTTTTTGTGAAATTTTTGGGTTTGGTGTTATATACTCATGCATTGCATTCTCACTGCATTATAACAATGTTTCATGCATTTTAGATGTGTGTTTGTCTAGTGTTGATTGTGTGCTGGTAGGTTTGGATTGGGTTTATACCCATGATACTTTTTAAATTTTGCACGTCACATATTCATGCATTTTTCATGCATACGTTCTTTCCTTTCTATTCTTTGTTTCTGAGTTGTGATTGTGTTCTCTCTCTCTCTCTCTCTCTCTCTCTCTCTCTCTCTCTCTCTCGGATAGACTGCGCTACGGCACCCAAAGCGCGGAAATCCACTTCGACTCGGAATCCTCTTAGTTCCGGGTCTTCTTCTTCTGATCCCGTTCCCTCTCTTCACATTCAGTTCCATGATGAGAATGCCCGAAAGGACTTCTCGGAGAACTTCCAAAAATGTGGCATTCATCCGAAACGCCAGGTTATCCTGTCGGACTTTTTTTCACACTTCTCTCCCCTCTGTCATTCGGACTCAAGGCTGGGAATCTCTACTTGAGAGACCTATGAGGTGTCCCATCGTGTTTATACAAGAGTTTTACTCTAATATACATGGTATCGATACCTCTGTACCTCAGTTTGCCACGACATTATGAGGTACACGTATCGTAGTTATCTCGGATCTTATATCAGAGGTACTACACGTTCCGAGGGTAGCGCATCCTGACTACCCCGGTTGTGAGCGTCTTCGGACTGTGTCCAGAAACGAGCTTCTGTCTTACTTTTGTGAGACACCTTCCACATGGGGTGGTGAGCAAAACACCCTATGCTCGGGCTTTACCAAAGGCTGAGGTTCCTTAACATGGTGATGACATTTACTCTTACTCCTTTGTCTCACTATAACTCTATCACTGAGCCTTGTGCTCGTTTTTTTTTTTTTTTTTTTTGTTTCTTCTTGAGGACCTCTCTATTGACTTCCCTTCTCACTTCATCATATCTATCGTCGATGTGTATTAGGATACAACGACCCGTGATAAACTCGTCTTTCCTTCAGCTATCACGCAGATCCTCCGACACTTCTCCATCCCCATTCTTGACTCTCCTTACTTCACCACCATAGGTGCCATCAGCGCCGGTTCTGTTCGGCAGAGCGAGGCCCAGCTTCGACCAAAGCGGCCACGAGTGGAGACGAACGATCCTGTAGCTCCTACGACTCCCTCTTCCTTGGCTCCTTCCACCTCTGCTCCTTCTTCTTCGGCAGCTGGTGTGACCCTGGAGGCCAGCATAGCGCAGCTTCAACCGATGGAGGCTGACTTTGGTGGACGTCTTGACTATCTCACAAATGAGATGTGTCAGATTAACACCCGAGTCAATCGCATTACCCGCAGACAGTCTTGCCTTGGCGGTTTCGCCCCCTCTTCATCTCCTTCTCCAGAGGCCTCGGCTGATGAGGATGATAATGCTGGTGAGGATGATAATGCTGGTGATGATGAGGACAATGCTAGCTCTTCCGGTAATGACGAGATAACGACCTCTCGATGACTTGTCCTTTGTTATTCATGACAAAAAGGGGGATTAGTTTTGGATGAAAGTAGTCTTGTACTTAGGGGGAGAGTTAGTATAAGACATTTTTGTTAGGGGGAGTGTGTATATCTTTTGAGGGATGTAGTGAGGTTTATGAAAGTTCAAATAGTGTGTAAAACACCTATGAACGTTTAGACCCTCAAATTAAAGTTACGGCTCGATTGATTTTACTCTAACTTAAACTAAGTGCGGAATAGAGTAAATGCGAGCGGATAAACACAAAAGCTACTCTAACCCATAATCATTATAACACAGCAGTAAAATGAAAGGTAAAAGAGTAGGGAAAAGAGATGCAAACACAAGATAACACGACGATGTGTTATCGAAAAGGAAACCAAAGAACTCGGCGAAAAACCTCTCCGCCGCCCTCCAAGTGGTGAATCGATCCACTAGACAATAAGTTGGGATACACAAATAGCAAGAAACCCTCCAAGCCTAATCTACCCAATGTACCTAAGCCCTCCAAGCTCCTACTCCAACAAGGCTTCTCGGAACCGTGTCTTGTCTAGCTTTCCGGATCCTGTAATACGCCTGATTGCATCCGCCAATAATCCACTAGAGAATATAATCGGGATACATGAGTAGTAGAAGTCCCTCCAAGCCTAATCTACTCAGTGCACCTAAGCCCTCCAATCTTCTTGCTCCAATAAAGTTACGCCGAACCTTGTCTTCCCTAGCTTACCGGATCCCGCAACAAGCTCCATGTTGCATCCGCCATCCTTGGCATCTTCCAATGCTTCCTAAAGCTCCAAAAACACTCTCAACACTTTGAATAGGTGTGGATAGTGTTTGGGTAGAAATCTCCTCTCAATAGGTATAACAATGGGAGAGAAAATGAGAAGAGACTACAAAGATTTCTCTCTAAGAAATGGGTAACTCTCTCTAATAGGTGGGTGTGTTGTAGAAACCTCTCTTAGGGTTTTTCTCTCTGAATAGTCACACCAACATATGTGGGTAATGGGGGTATATATAGTGTGCGTACAGAAAGTGTGTATCAAATATAACAGCTCAGCAAAACAGAACGTTTCGCGGGTATCTCGCGGGAAGGCCTTACCCGCGAGACACTCGCGAAAACCAGCTGTCTCCATCCTGTCCTGACTCTTCGCATTCCAGTTATGTGCAGGGCACATGCATCACTTCGCGGGATGCTTACTCGCGAGCTACCCGCGAAAACACTCTATTCTTCAATTTGCCTTGAATCTTCACACTTTCTCTCTCTCTCACACACAACCCTTACAAATAAATCCCACATTAAATACAGGGTACATAAGATTGAACATAATTACAATCAAATTTGGCACGAAATAAAAGCCAACAAAACATAGTTGTAAATTACAACTTTACAGTTTACATGTACTTTTCTTTTCTTTCTTGACATTAGCCTCCTGTATACCGATCTTGTGACCATTTATTGACATACATTGTACTTTACCTTTTCATATATATATAATGATGTATGTTTCTTCACCTATCTCTACGTGTGTTGTTTCTTTTTTCTCTTTATACACATGTTTCTTTATGTATGCAATATTTATTTATGTTTCACACATGATGCCTTGATGAGTTTTGTTTAAGTGTTTTAGAAAAATAGGTTGTAAAAGTCTACCATGTCATGAACTCTTTTCTTGCAAAGTTTTTCAAGAGTTTATGTTAGGGTTAATTTTTTTTGTATTTCAACAAGTGGTTATGAGTTTAGTGATTTAAGACTTCTCTCATGATTCATTTGTTTGTTGTGGTTCTGTCATGGATTGCCAAAGGAGGAGATTATTAGAGACATATTTATGTAATTGGCTAATCCTTTGACAAAATGCACTTTACTTGTAATTTGGTAAATCTAGGATGGATTTAGTACTTCAAGAAACAAGTATTCAAGTTAAGTATTGAAGCTATGCAAATCTGACCAAGAAACAAGTGAAGAATGTGCTACTCATTAAAGCTCGACGGGAGTCTCGACAGAATCATTTCTATCGAGAATTACTACAGAAGCTCAACACAAGCTGTATCTATCAAGAATTACGAAATCAGATTTTTCAGATCTGATTACACACATATCCTTGAGTATTTGTGTAGGGTTTCTTTTCTCACAACCCTAGACATATATAAGGATTATTTTAAGAGTCGTTACAAGAGATGCAAGGCGTTGAAAATAGAATACACGCATATTGTGACCGGAGACAAAAATTGGTCTAGTTCATCATATTCTTTGTAGAAGCTACTGCGTCTTTACTCCAAGGGTTTTGTGACCAAGGAGCTTCCTGATCTTCATTGTTGATGAACTAAAAAATTTTGTAGCCAACATCTTCCTCAAGTTGGTGTGTTAGTTACGTACTGGGATCCATGCATCATTGGTTAGTCATGTACTGGGATTCGTGCATTGAACGGAGAGATTGCCGCTACAATACAAGTCCAATTGGGTATTGGGGTAAGGGTTCAACTATAGGTTGGTATTGGGTACTGGGATTCCTTTTACTTGTAATCGCTTGTGATTGATAATAGTGGATTCTCGGAAATGGTGACCTTAAATTCACCCGGTGGGATTTTGCCTCGGTGGTTTTCTCTATTCGTAAACAAATCACCCGTGTCAAATTTATTTTCCGCTACATTTAGTTTAGTTGGTGATTTGTTTGTACTACCACGCCATTGCATGTTAATTGACTTAATTAATTAACTTGGATAATTAATTAATTAATTGATTTTCCAAAAGGGTCAATACATCTTTGCCCTATCAAGATTAGTCCAAACTTCCTAAATATTGTTTCTTGTATAGGTTACTCTGTTCTTTCTATTTCTTTTCTTCTTCTTTTTTTCTAATTTATTTCAACATTTGTTTTTTGTTCCATGGTCAATAATATTTTTTTTTTTGACCTAAGAATGCCCTCCTTTAGTCTACACATCATGTAAAAAATTTCTCTCTTTGGCCCTCATTCAATCTTAACATCATATCATGGGGCTTTTTGTAGAAAGCTCTATTATCACTTCAAAGATGCTAGTAACATTTGTACATAATCTTTTCTCTTTGTTTATCAATGCTAGAAAATTATTATTTCTTCATTCTTTGAGTAATACTAGAAGTCAGACCATGGTGCAATGGTAAGTACCCTCCACAACATGATTTTTGTGCATTGGGCATAACAATTCTATGAGTAATACTACTATAAAGAAGAAAGAGAGGGGCATTCAAAGCTAAAAAAAAAAAATTTGGTAGTTATCAAGTTTTAAAGTTATAGGGTTAGGTACTTGCAAGTTATCTATTTATAAATTAATATTGTATACTTCTTTCTTGTCTTAGAGTTTGAAGTATTTTGTTACATGGAAGTATGTAAAGTGCACAAGGTGACCATCAGGGATTCAGGCAAGAAGAGGAGACAAAATACCTTGGATTATGTCTTCTATTGTAAGGCATATCTCAATATTTCTGCTTAATCATCTTTCTGTTTCTACTTATAATTTTCTCCATCTATAAAAACCTCATGCTGAATATCTAATTCTCTTTTGGTCTTATTTCAACCAAACATCAAATTTGGGGAAGTACATTTTATGATGAAGCAAGGTGTCACTCATGGATGCACATTTTAGAAAGCGCTACAAAAGATACTCCTTTATCAGTTCATTCAGTAGCAAGGAAGTGTATCATGGCCATCTCCTGAGTAATCCATATTATATGGTGGGTGAAGAAAGGTGAGCTAGCTAATTGACCAATTTTCAACTTATGTAATTTCTACCATTATTTGTTAGGGTATGAAATCTAGTGTGCTAATTTTATTGGCTTAGTGTTACAGATTTAGGTGATCTAGTACAAAGGTGTGTAGAGTGTGGGGGAGAATGGAATGTTACCACCAGGAGTGGAGCAAATGAGATGAGAAATGCCTCTCTTGTTTTTTCCCATCAGCAGTTGCCCAATTTTGGAATGACATTCAAAAATGGACAGACCCCAGTTAGTAACTAATATGTTCAACAAAAAAGAAGAAGGCAATGAAGACATATTACAATTGTTTTCTTTGGGCCGTTCAATTCTAATTCACATATAGGTAACTTTATGTTCTTCTTTTCATGCTATTGCATTTGCTTTTTAATCCATGGTCAATAACTTTTATTTCCAACCCTAAGGTTGCAGGAATGTTGATGCGGGAGACGTAAGAAGATTATTATTTAGTATTATTTATGTTTGCAAGTCAATTGTATTTTTATGTTTTAGGTCCTAGTAATTTATTAGGCTATTAGTATTTTAATTTGGAAGCAAGGTTATTTTTGTAATAAGGCAATTAGGGTTTCCTAGCCAATTAGAACTAGGGTTTAGCAATCATTTATAAGCAACCTATTGTACTTCTTGAAGGATAGTTGATATTTTAATGAATGAAAAAAATGGTTGTTTGGTCTCTTTTGGTCTAGTGCTGACTCCAAGTCCACCCTAGGTGCTGACTCCTAGTGGTTTTCTCGCTTTGTATTAACTCCAAGTAAGGCCTAAGTGCTGACTCCTAGGTCATATCTCTTTATTTCATTGTTGTTTCAATTTTGTTCTAGTTGTCCTACGTCAGTTTTGGTATCAGAGCAAACACCGATCTATTTGAAGCATCATTGCAGTCAATCCAGAACCAAAAAAATATTACAAAAAAAAAAAAAAAAATCCATTCACCGTATTTTTTTTTCCGCCACCAGAAGGTTACCCATCAACCCAAGCTCTTAGACTGAACAACCAACAAACCCCACGGCTAGACTTGGTATGGTTCTTTCAAGAAGTTTCTTCGCACGCCACCACCCATTGGAAAGCCAACGCTACCATCCCACGTTTGTCAAATCGCACCACAGTGAGCCCCACCACCATCCTCTTCTTGATATTGCGCCACCATGACCCTCAATTGCCCAGCACCATGCCTCTGCAATCCCTCCATAAACTAACGATTCCATCTCAAAGGTAACAATAACTAGCCTTTTATTTAATTTAAAAACCCAGCACCTTATTTTCTATTGAAACTCTTCCCTATCATTTTTTAATTTGCAACCCCGCAATGTTTTCCCACTAAGAACAACTTGACCCGATCTATCTGAGATAAAGAAATCAAATCGAAACCCATTAAACTACCTAACCCAGCCCAAACAACAAACTCATTGTACACAGTTAGCACCAGACCAAAAGAGACCAAACGGCCATTTTTTTCATTCATTAAAATATCAACTATCCCTCAAGGAGTACAATAGGTTCATTAACAAGACCCCAAGCCCAGCTTTATACACAAACCCTTAGCTCCAGTTTAAAATAAAGAAATCAATCAATACAGCCTTTTGCCTTTAATTGACAAACCATCGGCCCCACCAAACCCGCTCATCACTATTGTTCCAAGTCAGGTTTTACTTGGTAAGGCCACGGCAGTGCCTTCTTTAGTGGGCCATACTTAGCAAGTCAAGTTGGCAAAATCTTTTTTCCCAGTGAGCTATGGTAATATCAGAAGCACCTTATTTTGATGGTTGTAAAAGTAATTCATATGATTTTGTCAACTGGATGAATGGGATGGAGCAATTCTTTGAGCAAGCAAATTTTGCAAATAACAAAAAGGTTAGGTATGCAAAATTGAAGTTAAGAGGTGGAGCACAAATATTTTGGGAGGATCTTGAATATTTCCACTATCTAAAGTATGAACCTGCCATTAGTGTGTGGGAAGATATGAAAGAAAAGTTTTGTGATGAGTATTTGTCACCATACTTACGAGCTAAGTATCTACCACAATCTCAGTGTGGTACTTTTCAAGTTGAAGCAAATAGGATGAATCCTCATCCCATTTTATGTCATCAGTGCACTTTTGAACAATCTACCAAGGAATTAAAGGAATTATTTAAAAAGCTCATGAAAGGTGTTCACAACATGATTGCTCAGATGAAGCAAATGAAGACTCAAACTGATGCAGGACAACCAGAACAAAATTGAAACAACAATAAAATAAAGAGATATGACCTAAGAATCAGCGCCTAGACCTTGCTTGGAGTCAGCACCTAAGGTAGACCTAGAGTCAGCACCAAGCCAAAAGAGACCAAACGGCCATTTTTTTCATTCATTAAAATATCAACTATCCCTCAAGGAGTACAACAGGTTGCTTATACAGGATTGCTAAACCCTAATTCTAATTGGCTAGGAAACCTAATTGCCTTATTACAAAAATAACCTTGCTTCCAAATTAAAATACTAATAGCCTAATAAATTACTAGGACCTAAAACATTAAAATACAATTGACTTGCAAACATAAATAATACTAAATAATAATCTTATTGCGTCTCTTGCATCATTCTCCTCTAGTTGGAGAAAACTCGACCTCGAGTTTTAAAGTATTGAAGGAGTAGAATGTTGACAAGTAACACTTGCTTCAAGTCTAGAATCACCTTAAGGAGCACAGAGAAAAGAAAAACCTTGAATTCCATCACATCAAACTCATTTGGAATAACAAAATCAATATGTGGAATCAGTATAATCTCATCTTTAACCTTATGAACCATAGGAAACAATATAGTTTTAACCTCTTCGACTTCACCAAGATGTAGATCTTTAAGCACTCTGGAGGGTTGATTAGAAGCACATTCAACTACTTCAACTTTCACATCATGTGCACCCTCAAGCTTGCTGGATAGTTTTTGAGTGGGTGCCATTATCTTTTCTAGCTGGGCATTAATCCTATTGATTATTTGCTCCCCCAATTTCCACGAAATAAGTGAAACATTCTGATTTTCCTTTCTTACACTAGCAAAAATTAAACTGAGAAGATCCAAGGAAATGTCTTCACTTTCATCTATGACCAGATTCATAATTGTTTCTATGGCTGAAAGTACAGCAGGTGGATGGTTGGACCTAATTATCTTCAAGAAACTTTGAAACATCTCAACAACCAATGCATCAAACTCAAGATCCAGCATCACCAAGCATAACTTGACCTTTGCAATGGTATCAAGAATTGAAACCACCTTCTTATAAGAGCAAGTAGACACATGAGACATATTTTCAAATGCTGCCAAAATCAATTGAAATATTTCTTTCATTTGCTAATCCTTATATGGGGCATCTAGTGCTGTTATCCTTGTAATCTCAATAATGCAAGATAAAACTGAAACCTTCACATCCATTTCAGCATGTCGCAAAAGTTTATTAGTGATTAGTGCCTTCACTGAGGGAAAAAGTGCATCTCGCATTGATTTGGATGGTTCTTGCTCCACATATGCTAACAAATTTTCAACTTTATCAAGAAGAGTGAGGAGATCATCAATGGAGGAAGGAGGGTTAAGGAATGTATTCCCAGCCTCCTTAATCTCCTTCTCAAATTCTCTATCAAAGACAGTCATTTTCAGCTCAAACTTGGAGTCACAAAACACCGATATGGAAAATTTCTACGAAGCTAAAGAACACTTGATGTGCACGGGTTGGCTTCTGGGTTTAATGGGTTAATATGACTGCTTATATATTTTTTAAATTGAGCCAGGTGGGTTTTGCAGTGGATGGGTATAGGATTGGGCTATTTGGTTAATTGGTTTTGATGGTTTTTTTTTTTTTTGGGCTAGTGGTGGGCACTCACTTAAAGGCTTGGGTTTAAAAATGACTTGGGTTGTTGTGATGTTCTCTGGACAAATCGTTGGAATAGGCTTCTAAGACTATTCTCTCAAATAGTTGCTGGGACTATTCAAGCCAACCAGAAACCTCCAATCCAAAACCCACAATTAAGTTCCTAAATCCCTTGCAACCACAAAGACAAAGAAAGAAGAGAGATAAGAGATAAGTGCCCATTGCTGCTGCCACACCACACCACCGACAATGAATGCCCACAGTCAGATCTGGTCAAATTCTTTCATGAAGTTTGCTTCGCATGCCACCACAGCATTTTCTATAAGCACTTAGGGCATGTTTGGTAGACTGTAATAGACACTGTAATGTAATAGATATTTCTATGGCATAACTATTCGGTTGTTTGGTTATATTTTTATTACAATGAATAGTTATTCCTTATGAATAGCTATTCTTCAAAATGATGAATAACTATTCCTTATCAAAAGTACTGAATATCTATTCCTTCACCTTATGTAATAACTTTTTAAAAAAATTTCCTAAAAAGCCATTAGTTGCCACATCTTCAAAAGGAAAGAAAATAAATTTTTCTTGTTATTAATTATTAGCTCTATTTTGAACACCCTAAAATACTTATTTTAGGAAATTTAACTTAAAATTGATTTAATTACACATTCTTTTTATACTCTACTAAATTGTGAATGTATATTCAGGATTCTATGCCTAAATGGTCACCAAACTAATGAATTGTAATACTTATTACATTTCAATTTAATGTATTTCTTGTAATACTTATTCTTATTCTCATGTAATAATCATTACAGTGTACCAAATGTGCCCTTAGGGATCGTTTTTATTGACAAATACTAGGGGTGAGATGGTTATTTAGAAAATCACCTCACTTCCATAGAAAGTAAGCCCACTTCCACACTTATATAGATGAAATTCGTAAAGGGTGCTCCTCTAATTTTGACACCCCATTCATTAGTGCTATAAATCTCATCAAGAATTTTTTAAATAACTCAACCTCCCCAACATTACAAGATAAATGCACTAGCATCATATGAATACGTCGAAAAAAATAAATTAGATTAGAACTTCTAACATCTATAGCCAATAAAAACAAGTAGTTTTTTTATAAAAATAAAAATTCACTCTTGCCCTTGGTCGTTATTTTAACACAACATTTACTTCCCAGATCTTAATCACTAGTCCCAAATACAAGATGGGTAATTATTGTCAATCTTTCAAACATTGTCCATCATTTCTAATGTCTTATATATGTGTGGCAAGAGACGTAATTGTATTATCGTCTATTTGTAGTCAAAGTCTTTCATCTCTAATAGGAACCATTCTTAGGAACTAAAACTTCATTGTTTTACAAATTTAAGGGACTTGAATAATCTAATAATCTTGGCACCATGGTACCATTCAGAATGCCTACTCATCCTCATTTTCTTCTTTCCACAAATATAAATGTATACTTCAAACAAATTAAGGCATAATTGGATCTTTATTATTCAATAGGAATGCATCTTGATACAAAACCATTTTTCTCACTTAACAATAAGAGTTTCTTTAGTGACATTTTTGTTCATATTCTTCTTGAGTTGTGCAGTCTCAGCCCCATATACATTTTCCAAGCTTCCCTAGCAATGTATTTCAAGACTCATGTGAAGGTGCTTCAACTTGATCATCAGGCAATACACCCAAATCAATCATGCGTGCACTTCTCATCATCTCTGCAACTTTAACTTTGCGTGTGGTGACTAGAATTCTACTGCCTTGCACACCATCTTTGAGTGTAATTCTGAATGGCTCCCACATTGTGAAGTCTTCCGTCCACACATCATCTAAGACAAGAAAAAACTTTTTTCCCCTAATTTTGTCACAAATTTCATCCAATAGACCTTGCAATGTAGTCATGTTAGGTGTTTGACGATCAATAGATTCAAGGATTGCTTGGGCAAGCTTGCATTGATCAAAAGGATCGGAAACACAAACCCATATTTTTATTTGAAAATGAGCTTGCACCTCACGAGCATTGTAGGCTACTTGGGCAAGAGTCGTTTTTCCAATACCACCCGGGCCCACTAAAGAGATGATCAATAGGATGCTCACTAGATCATCCTTAGCCTTATCACGACACAGAATTTCAGACACATCAACAAAGGAAGTAGATTTTGGTCGTTCAACTTCTTCAATGCTCCTTGTCAATTCAAACCCACATGTGTCTCTTTCTTTGATAATCTCATCTGATTTATCATTAAGTTCTTCTATCTTATGAGCAATATCACGATGCTGAAGAAGACTAGTAACTGAAAAATCAAAGTTGAAGAGGGGCCATACCTTCCTCCTCTTAGCAGTACCAGTTGCAGCTTCTTCTTCCTCATCATTTTTCTCATTATCTTCTACGATCTTGGTGGCCGTGTTCCACTTATCCAACACGTTCTTCATCTGGTTGGATACGTCTTTGAGCTTATCTAACCAAAGCTTCACAGCTTCCTCCTTCACTCGCCTTTTCTCTGCATCGTTGAGCACTGCCTGAATGGTACGGAATTTGCTTTCAACCTTTGGGACCTCTTCCTTAACATTTGCAATCAACTTGGACTCTGAAGTAATCTTTGAAAAAAGCTGGGACTTAATTTCTGAAACTTGTTGATCCCAATCCGCCCGATCCATAATTGGAAATTGATTTTTTTTTTTTTTTTTTTTTTTTTTTGAGAAGAATTGGAAATTGAAGTTTGATGGATAAAACAAGAGACTGAAAGAGTAAAAATGGTTGATGAAAGGAGAAACCAAAGCTGCTTATATGGTCAATGAGTCCACGCGGTTCATGACCTGTCAACACTGATGACTTCTTTTTCATTTTCTAAAAAAAAAAAAAAAGAGGAAACTTCTCATCAACCCACGGACAACAAAATTTAAAATATGTTACGTTTGGTTTGATCTCCTAATTAATTATTTTTTTAATTAAATGTTTCTACATTAGCGTGTATTTTATATTCTATTTTTCTTTTGATGCATGGTAACATTTCCTTTATGAGGACACTTTTATGAGTCCAATGGTTACATCCTTATCTATTAAGTTTGTTTATATTACCTTTGATTTGATTTTTTTTTTTTTTTTTTTTTGTATTTTGTTAAGCATTTCTAAATTGACATGTGTTTTGTATTTCATTTTCTTTTGATGCATTGTCAGTTGTAAAGTTTCTCTTATAACACTTTACGAGGGCAACTTTATTTATTTGAAATTAAGTGAAATATTATATATTTAATTTTTTTAATTCAAAATAAAAAAATGGAAAGAAAACATAAAAGAAAAAATAAAATATGACACAGCGAATGAGGTAGTGCAACAGAAACATAATAACATTAAATGTTATGCTATATGTATAGATAGATAAATAGATAAGGTTTGATTTTGTTTTTCCATTTTATTAATTGATTATTTGTGAATATTATTTAAAAGTAATCTTTTCTGCGATTAATTAATATGTGCAATTTTAAATTTAAAGAGAAAATTTTAAATAAAAATTACGATGACTATTTTGCTGCTGCTATGCAGTAACTATAAGTAAAAGTTATGTTATGTTAATAAACTTTAATGGACATAACAAAGCTCTTGAACAAGTTTAATTTCAACTAAGAATTTTTTTTATAAAAAAAATCAAGTTTGAAAATAAAAATTAAGCTTTGTGTTAAGCTTGATTTTGATAACAAAGTAAACAAATCAAATTTGAATACTATAGTTATTACTTTTCATTGCAACTGTCAAAGCTCTAATTCCAACCAAAAAAAAAAAAATCCTCAAAAATAATTTTCACCGAAAAGAAACTGCAACTGCCTTCTTCCAAGAAACCTCTGAGTATCTATAAGGAAGATGAGACTTAAGCGCAGTCTTGTTCTCTGTGTGAACTGTGTCCAGATACTTTTTGAACCTTCTAGGTACCATACTTTAGCTTTTTACATTGCAACAATATCATGGAACAATAACTCTTTGAACTTTCTAAGAACCATACCAACGGTCATTGCTTTGCGGTCAAGCTTATAATAAGAACAATTGGTGTGGCTACGTTGCAAAGACAAGTGTGGAACACCTTCATGCAAAAACAAGTGCTAGCATAATTCCATTGCAAACAACCAGTGCTAGTATTGCTTAATTACCAAGACAAAGGCCAGTATAACTTTAAAGTCAAGTACTAGTAATAGCATCATTGTATCATGAACACCGGCGATAGCATTGTTGCCTAGCTGAATATCCTTATGGAAACGTCGTTGCAAAGACAAATATCACTAAAAGATTGTTGTTGCAGGAAAAGAATGTGACAACATGAAGGTATACGTCACTGCAAGAATGTTGCTATGCAAAACCACCAAATGAAGGCAAAAAATTCTATGAGAACGTCAACGTAAAGTTTGATGTCAAAACTCAAAGCTCAAGGAAACTGTGCTGCAAAACAAAAACAAACAACAAAGAACTTGTCAGAAGAAAATCTCATTGCACTACTAAACAAAAAAAAAAAAAAACAAAAAAAAAAAAAAAAAATCAAAAGATAGAGAGCTTCAATTTTTATCTCTAGCCAACAAGTACAAAGAAAAGAGAAGCATGAAAAAAAAAAAAAAAAAAAAAAAAAAAAAAAAAAAAAAAAAAAAAAAATTCTTGAAAGCAGGAGAAGAAAACTGAAGGTTGAGCATGTGGCTCAGTGATGAAGGCAATAACATGCCTTTATATAGAAAACTTCTGAGATTACAGATAAGAAAAGTGAAGAAAGTCAGCAAACCATTAAATGGTTCCACCAACCGGCCAATGGAAAAAACTATATTCACGTTTCAAAAATGTGAAAACAATTGAAGTTTAAAGTTAGATTTTGCAAGCCCATAGCATTCAGCACTCAAAATCAAAGAAGACTGCAGCAAAGGTTGAAATAAAAGATGGCATATAGAAAACGGTAACTCATCACCTACCTTCTGACCCTCAAGTCTAAGCACAAGCACTGCCTTGTCAGAGCCGCCTGCAAAAAAGAACAGAAAAGTCGTCATAGACAAATTGTCACCCACGGCCTTCTCTTCCAAATTTATGAAAATCTAGACCTTATTTCACAAAACTGACCCTACAGGGACCTTAAACGGACTTCGATTTACAAAACCCTGAAAAATCAAACTAACCGGAGGAAACACACGCCTCCACGCGCGGCCACAAGCTTCGGAAATCGCGGCCTCCTCCTTCAAGTATGTTCAAATATGTTCCAAATTTTAGAAAACGGACAATACCAGGAGATTCTACGGCCTCCGATCTGCAACACCCAAAAATTTCAGGCCCAAAACATGAGCCACGCGCCACCACGCGCCTCTAGAAGGTTCGGAAATCTCTGCCTCATTGAACACGCGCTCCCACGCGCCGCCTTCTTCTTTCACGCGCTGGCAGAACCTTCACGCGCATCCACGCTCTGACACTGGCGCACGCGCCATGCGCTGACACGCGCACCCCAGATCTATGACGTCATGGATGACGTCATCCTCACTCCCCGGGCTGACCCGTTTGTCCAGCCGACCCGGTTTGACCCGGACCGACCCGGAAATATGACCCGGGTCCGAACCGTCTGTAAAAAAAAAAAATAAAATAAAAAAAAAATAAAAAAGAGGAAAGAGAAAATGCTTTGACCAAGTTGGACCTTTGACCTTGACCAAAAAGTCAAAATTTTCAAAATGGACTTGTCCCACTCAATTTTTCGAGTACATCACGATTTTGGGATCCGTTTCTTCATTCGAAACTCGAAAATTGTGCGAACGTCCAATTTCCAGAAGGTTGACTTTTGCATAAATGTTGACCAGAAGTCAAAATTTTTAAGAAGGACCTATCTTGCTCAATTTTTCGAGTACATCATGATTTTGGGATCCGTTTCTTCATTCGAAGCTCGGAAATTGTGCGAACGTCCAATTTTCAGAAGGTTGACTTTTGCATAAATGTTGACCAGAAGTCAAAATTTTTAAGAAGGACCTATCTTGCTCAATTTTTCGCATACATTCCAATTTTGGAGTCCGTTCCTTCATTTGAGACTCGAAAATTGCACAAATGACTCAATTCCAATGTAGTTAACTTTTGTGCTGAAGTCGACCTAAAGTCAAGATTTTCAAGCCAGACTTGTCTTGCTCAGGTTTTCGCGACTTGGAAACCACCTATGTGACACACTTCTCCGAAGTAATAGCAGTGTCCAAAACTTAATCTCCCAAGATCAAAATTTGAGATTCATCCACTCGGTCTGGATTCCTTTAGGGTTATTCTCTAGACTTCATCAAGACTTCCCTTTTAAAGTACAAATGAACTTTCACAAGTGTATCTTGAATTTGAAATTACATCGGGTCACCAGTTCAACCTACCATTCCTGTTCAGTGCCTACCGGTCTTCAGCCTACCATTCCTCTTTCGGTGCCTACCAGTCTTCCATCTACCAGTCTTCCATCTACCGGTCAAGAATCTACCATTCTCACCAAAAATCTCATCCATCATTCTCAACTACCCGTCTACCATTCTTCGTCTCTCCACTATAAATAGAAGGGCCGGATTCATCAAGAACTCATCAAGAAAAACACACTGAATCATGAAATGAAAATTTTCTTCTTTCAAATTTTCAAGTCCTCTTTCTCACAGCCATTTCTCACGATGGCCTCATCATTTTCAACACTTAGCAACCAAAATTGCTTCATAATCAGTTTGAAATCAACCCTCTCATGGTTCAGTAGAAACCCTTCTCACAGCATCATTGTAGTTTTGAGATCCAAACAAACTTTGTTTCTCCACTTAACGACCTCATTTGGCCATAAAATTAGTCATAACAAGGCCGGTATGGCGGTTCCATGCTTCCTCAGACTTGGTTGGCCAGTAAATCCAAGTCCAGCAGAGACACCTGTTCCTAAGCTCGGGGCTCCTGTAGTCTCTCTTCAATTGCTTGGTCTTCCAACAGAAGTAGTGGTTCGGAACAAACAGCAACTTGGCTGGTTTCTAAGACCAGAATCACAAGTTAGCTCCATCTTTCATTTTTCTATGCTTTTCCAACAAGTGGCAGTAGGTGAAGATGGTAAAAAGTGTTGGGGTATCCTACAAATTGTCTTTCATCCAACACTTACCATAACCTCCTAGGGACCAGCTCATCAGAAATCAGCCTTCGGTGTCGGTAAATGGTCTCCAAAGCTTCATTCCATATTCCCACCAGTGTTTGACCCAAAGGTCATCGTTGCTGGTACCTCAAAACACACTTTCTGGAATTACTCCAACTTCAAATCAGCTTGAAGAATTTCAAAAAATATACTTCTGAAATTACTTCTACTTAATGTCTGTCGGCATGGTCCCATCACACAGGCACATTCTACGACTTGCCGCCGGACCTCATTCAGCATGCAGTCAGTCCCGGATCCCAAGGTGTTCTTCCCAGAAACATCTACACCAGAGGGTCCCCAACATACAGGGCCAGCACCATGGTGGCATATGTTTCACCCATTCATTTCATCACCATCGCCATCTTCTTCACCACCACCACCAGCATCCCCAAAATCCATAGCTTCTGAAATTACCTCCAACAAAATAAAACATCCTCAAAAATAATTTTCACTACCATAAATTAATTTAAAACCTTTATAAAAAGTAATAATAAAATCCACAATTTCAATGAAAAGAAACTGCAATAGCCTTCTTCCAAGAAACCTCTGATTATTTGCAAGGAAGAGGAGACTTAAGCATAGTCTTGCTTTCGGTGTGAACTGTGGCCAATTACTTTTTGAACTTTCTAGGTACCAGTTACACTCTTTACATTGCAACAATATCTTGGAAATAAAACTTTCTAAGAACCATATCGCCGGTCATTGCGGTCAAACTTTCACATTGCAAAATCGCAAAAGCTTGGATGGAAACCAAAAATCTCTTCGTCAAACTTTTTAGGTCTGTTTGGTGGTAGAGGAATTTGAGTAATGTTGTTTGTATTTTTTTGAAATATATGTGGGTAAAAAAGTGTGTAAAAATACGTGTAATATTGTTTAAAAACTGAAAATGTGTGTTTAAGATGATCTACCAAACAAAGCCTTAATATTTTAATTAAAAGGTGGCAAATTTATTGTAAAGATAACAAGAAAGTGTTTGGTTTGAGTTGTTTTGAATGATGTAACTCAAAATTCATCCCTCAAAACTAAAAAAAACGTGGAGCCCATTAAATTTAGAGTTGTTTGGTCTAGTTCTTGGGTTAGGTTTTCATAACTCCAAACTCAAAATAACGATAAAATAATATAATTGGAGGAATAAAAGTAATTTATAGTTCTTTTCTTTTATTAGGGAAAGAAAAAAGAAAATTTCCCATTAATGATGGAACAATATAAATGGAGGAAAATTTTAAAATCTCAACTGTGAAAAATAAAAAGATCTCCCAAGTTTTTCTTACGGACAAGAAATTAATGGTATTTCCATTATTAGGTCTTAAACTTATGTCTTTTCGTTAGGGTCCCATGCATTAGGATGAGTGTAAAAGTGTGGAAATTCATATTACTTGTCGGTGGGTTGAAGAAAAGCTTGGATCAGTGTGAGTGTGATAATGCGGCCCTCAGCCCCCAGGCTTTTGAGATAGTGGGTTCCACTTCCAAGGGGCAATGGACACGGCTTTTGCTTTTTTTACTTATTGGTTAGGTGGGGCTTCAATTATTTTGTTGAAGGACTTATAAGTAATTAAAATAAAATGGTAAGTTTACGTGGATTATAATTTCACCGAGTGTTCCGTGATAAAATTAGTTGAAATAATATAATTATATTTATAAATAATACTAAAAGTATAATAAAATTTATAAATAGTGATTAAAATAAACTGAATTGTAAAATAAAATAACAAAAACCATCCACGCCAAATTTACCATTCGTTGATGACAGCTGGCTCTACTTTTGAGATTATAGGGTGGATTATAGTGTGAACCGGTGATATACAGTGTGGACTTATTCATTGATTGACCAGAGCTGGCCTTGCTTTTGAGATATCAAAACGTGGGCCCTCAACTTCATTATTGCAAGCACTTTGGGCAGCTAGACTATTAGCTATTTTGCTTATTTTTGTGGTTTCATGGGTATTTTTGTTATTTGAATAGTTTTCGGGGGTATTTTGATCTTTTTGACGGAGTTTTGGTCATTTTCTTGGGTTTTGGGATATTTTGGACATTTATGGTGCATTTTAGTCATTTTAGCAGTTATTATTATTTTTTACAATGAAATACCTTGAAATCATTAAAATGGCCATTATACTCCCAAAACAACCACAATACGGCCAAAACCGTAGTGTAAAAAAAAAACCCCCCGAAACCTCTTAATCGACTAAAATGGTCCTAAAATCTCAAAAACGACTAAACTAACCCAAAAACCTTTAAAATGACCAGATTACCCCTGAAACGGCTAAAACGAGCTGTAAAATCTAGATAACTCGTAAATGACCAAAATGTTCCAAACATATAAAACGGTTAAAAAATGCACCTCGACAATGTTAAAATGAGCAAAATGCCCCAAAATACTCTATAATGAGTAAAACAATTTGAAACCGACGAAAATATTCCCAAAATTTAAAAAATCGAGTGTATTTTGGCTTAGTATAGGGGTGTTTTGGTCATTTTCCGAGGTTTCGAGGGTATTTTGTTTATTTTTGAGGTTTCACAGTTATTTTGATCATTTTAATAGTTTTCGAGGGTATTGCGGTCGTCTTGGTGGCGTTTTGGTCATTTTCTTGGGTTTTGGGATATTTTGGATATTTATGTTGCATTTTAGTCATTTTAGCTGTTCTAAGGTGGTCATTTTAGAGGTTTTGGTGTATATTTAGGTTTTTTGATATTTTGTTAATTCTCACGGGTTAAATAAATTTTTTTTTCACAATGAAATACTCTTAAAATCACTAGAATATCCAATATACTCCTTAAATCACCAAAATACGCCTAAAAACACAAAATGTCCAAACCCCCCCCCCCCAATTCCGAAACCTCTTAATTGACCAAAATAGCCCTAAAATCTCTAACACGACTAAAATAACCCAAAAACCTCTAAAATGAACAAAATACCTCCTAAACGGCTAGAACGAGTTGTCAAATCTAAGTAACTCGTAAATGAACAAAATGCCTCAAAAATATTAAATGATTAAAAAATACACCTCAACATTGTTAAAATGAGCAAAATGCCCTAAAATACTCTAGAATGAACAAAAAAATTTGAAATCGACGAAAATACCCCCAAAATCTAAAAAATTGAGTGTATTTTTGGCTCAGTATAGGGGTATTTTATCATTTTCAAAGGTTTTGAGGGTATTTTCCTTATTTTTGAGGTTTTAAAGGTATTTTGGTCATTTTAAAAGTTTTCGGGGGTCTTGTGATCATTTTGGGGGCATTTGGGTCATTTTCTTGGGTTTTGGGGTACTTTGGATATTCGTGCTGCATTTTAGTCATTTTGGCAGTTCTAAAGAGGTCAATATGGAGATTTTTGTGTATTTATAGGTTTTCTGATATTTTGATAACAGCAAACCCAGACCCATACCAGTAAACCCACCCCTTCACCACCCATACCAGTAAACCCACTTCCACGGCTCCACCATCATCAATCACCACACCACCACCAAAATGCTTCAGCCTAACTGCTTCAGCCTCTTATCATACACATTACACAATTAGAAAACCCAAACATATTTCAACAGGCCCGCAGCCATTGATGAACGCAGAGGAACTCATGAAGCTCTTTGATTATTGTTGGTTCGAGGATCAAATCTTCACAAAACAACCGAATCTAACAAAGCCATCGAGTTTTGAAGCAAACCCAGAAAACGAAATCCAAGAAAAACCATCAGAACTTGAGATTTCACGCATCAGAACTAGAAAACGACCCACTCGATCAACCACCACGCCGAACCCAAACCCATAACCGCACCGCCGAAGCTCGAAGGAAGTGGATTCGCCGCTGGGAAGCTCGAAGGAAGTTGATTTCGTTGATCCACGCGGAGAAGGAAAAATGAAAGAGAGAGAGAGAGTTGCCGGAGAAGGAAAAAAGCGGAGACCCACCACCGCCGATTTATAGACCCACCACCGATCTAGAAACCCAACGCCGATCTAGATAGTTGCCGGAGAGAGTGAAGATATTGAGAAGAATCAGAGAGCAAGAAGAAGAGAGAGCAGAAAGAGAGAGAGAGAGAGAGAAAAGAAAGAGAAAAAATGAGAGAGGAGAGAGAAATTGTCGGGTTAAAATGAGAGAGGAAAGAGAAATGAGAGTATTAAAAAAATATTTTTTTATGCAATTTAACTACAGTACCATCTTACATTTGAGATGGTACTATAGCAATATCTCAAAATAAATTGGCCTTTCCATTGTTGAGCAGTTTTGGGGCTTAAATGCCAAATGTTCCTAACATTTGGCATATACAAGCCCCATTGCTGATGCTCTTAGCATCTTTAATGGGAATGCTCATAGTGCGAATGCTCTAAGAAGTGATGACTTGATTTATTAGGAAAAGAAAAGAGAAAATTTGCCATGAATGATGGAATATTATAATTGGACGAAAATTTTAAAATCCCAACTGTGAAAAATAAAATGATCTCCCAAGTTTTTCTTACCGAGAAGAGATTAAGGGCCCGTTTGGTACATATATTTAAAAACTAAAAATTATTGTTTGAAAACATTTGTGAAAATATGTGTGGGTAAAAAAGTTCGTTGAAATGCGTAAAATGTTGTTTAAAAACTGAAAATGGTTGTTTAAAAACACAAACCAAACACCCCCTAATGGTTTCCCATTACTGGTGCTAAACTTGTAATGTCTTTTCGTTAGGGTCCCATCACCCATGCATCATGATAAGTGAGGACAAAGAAAAATGAGGACAAAGAAAAAGAAAAAAGAACTATAGCAAGAAAATATTTAAAAAAAAAAGTTCACGACTTTTGAATAAGCGTGAAAATTTATTTTACTTGTCGGTGGGTTGCAGAAAAAGCTAAGATCAGTGTGACTGTGAATTGTGAACTGATAATACACCGCGTGGACTTCGTTGGCCAGAGTAGGCCCTCAGGCTTTTGAGACAGTGGATTCCAATGGGCAATGGATGCTTTTGTCAGAGCATTCACAGCAGTGAAGGCAAAATTTTAGCTATTTAGTTACATAAAAAGTCACTTTATCTATTTTACCTATACACATGCTGCAGCAGTGGATCTATTTTAGCTTTCAATACAATAAAATAATATACACATCACAATAAAATAATATACCCACTACAATAAAATAATATATCCCACTACCAAAAAAAACATCCCAGCACCATCCACAACCACCTCTACCATCAGCCACACCCACAACCACCACCACCACCACCGGCCACCAGTCCACAGCAGAAAAAAAAAAAAAAAACCCAACCCAAACACAGCCAACAACCACCAACACAGCCACAACCCACGACCAACCACAACCCACGGCAAGAAAAAAATAAATCAAACCACCACCAACACAGCCCACAACACAGCTACCAAACCACCACTAACCCAGCCAACAAACCGTCATTTCAACCACAATCCACGGTCACAACCAAACCCACAAAAAAAAAAAATCAATCACCAAAAAACCCACCACGCCGGTACGCCGAAACCCACCACGCCGATACGCCGAAACCCACTCCTATCCACGAGGCCGGAGCACAACATCTTCATCAGAGTACTTGGGTGTTTCCATCAGCCAAATCTACCCCAACGGCTTATGGGGTCAAATAAGTGGAGGTCACCGTCCGCTTACTCTTTACTAGTTTTTCTACTGTTACAAACCCCAAGAAATCACGTCGTTGAAGGGCTTTTACAACTTCATTTCGCGTAAGCCGTCACTGAAGTTGGTGACAGATGTGCCCGATTCCAATTGTGATTGGAAAGGTAGATATTTCTTTGTCCAAGGGACGGACTGTTTGTAGGATAGTCAATCATCTGTAGGTGATTCTTACCATCGTCCCATTTCCATATCACCGTTTTACTTTTATGTTCACTTCTTTCTGTCTCTAACTCTAGTTTCTTTTCCGCTTTGGTCTCGTCAGCTCAAGCACTCCCGGTGATTAGAGAGGAGCAGCAGGACTTATTAGGACAGATCCTCCAGATTTCTTTGGCTGAAAGGAGTTAGAAGAAGTTAGTGATGCTTGATACTCTTCACACGTATTGCAATGGGCTAAAGCCTACGGACAAAGTGAAGAGGCTAGACGCACAAGCCCGTCGATGTAAGTACCCTAATTGGCCTCTATTTCATTTGCATTGTCCCCTTTTTACTTCATTCTTACACTTGGTGTTTCGAAGATGTATTAGGGAGCGAAAACAGCTTTGGCGGTGAAGCAAGTTGCAGCTCTTCAGATCAAGGCCGGTAGCTCGTCTACCCCTAATGTGAAGACGAGGCAAAAAAGGAAGAGCCAACGACGGGGAGCGCCCATCAAAAAAGGTCAGCCAACCCGTCGTTTCTGATCCGGCGGGTTCATCTTACGGAACCCTTAACCCCCCGAGGCACGGTATAGGTAAGGGCCTAATGACTACTCATGGCCCCGTCATCTAAGAGCCAGTCCCCTACTATGTTCCTCTCCTGGTGAGGGACAAGGAGCACGCCATCCGGATAACCTAGTCCATCATCAAGGAAGTAGATCTTGACAAATGCTTTGAGCATAAGATGGACTTCTTGGGGGACGCTAGCCTATTTGACCTAACGAGGGTAAGTTGCTTTAATTCCTCCTTTGCTTTGTTGTTTAGTACAAGTATGCTAACCGTTCGTCTTTGTGCCAGACTTGGGTGAGAATGCGAGCACTATAGATTAGGTATGCTGCTCAAGAAGCCGTTGTCAAGCATCTGAGGGCTCATTTAAGGGCCGACACGGAGAATCTGAAGAAGTACAAGGAGGTGGCGCACAAGCTTAATGGGGAGGTCACTACCCTAACGGCCTAAGTAAAGGAGCTTGAGGGCGCCGCCCATCGGGCTGAAGAGCTGAAGGAGGCCAACTCTTTCCTAACGGCTGAGATGGCGTCCCTCCGTGAAAGTGTGTATAGGGCCAAAGTTGACGCCGTCGAGGAGTTCAAAGATTTGCAGTCATTCTTCAACTTTCTCAGATCTCAATACGGCAAAGGCTTTGAGGACTTCCGTAAATAGGCCGTCCTCCTTTTCCCTGGCATGGACTTTTCTTCCGTCCAGATTGACACAACCGTTCCAATGACACTCAGAGTGGATGATGGTGTGGTTGATATCGAGGACAAGAAGGACGAGGAAGTGCCTGGAGGAGGAGCCACTGCTTTGCAGGTAACAAAAGGTGATGGTCTGTCCCAATCCGAAGGTCTGATGATGAAGAGAGCTAAACCTGACCAAGCTAATGCCCCTATTGCCTGAAGGCTCTCCACTTTTACTCATGCATTTTTATTCCCCCCCCCCCTCCCTCCCTTCTTTTTTTAATTTCCAATTTTAAAACAATTTGGGTGCCTTGTTTTGTGCAAGTGTTTCAGGTAGATATGTTCCAAGTTCATCACAGCTTCTAGATTTAGGTGTGAGTGAGTTTTACCATTATTCCCAAACTTACGTTTAAGTCTAAAGTCTGTTTTAGGGTGTTTTGTCATGGAATAGCCAAAAGGAGAGATTGTTAAGTTGTGATTTTTCTCATAATATTAGTGTTGGCTTAAGTATTGTAATTGTATAAATTTGTTTCCTTGTATTTTTGTGGGATTTATTTGTAATGGGTTTAGTATTAAGTGGTAGAGATTTGATCAAGACAGCTAAAAGTCACATGAGGAGCACATGCTAGAAGCTGAAGAGTCATGCTAGGCTGTCAATTTCGCGAGTGTCTCATGGGTAATGCCTTCCTAGAAAATATTCGCGAAACATTCTGCCTGGAGGATTTTTAAGTGTGACTTTCTTACCCTTCACTCATACTATATATACCTCATTACCCATAAAAGTATGAGAGGCCATTCAGAGAGAAAAACCATTGTTAGGTTTTCTAAAACACACACACCCATCTTTTAGAGAGAGAGCTACTCATCCTTAGTTAAAAATCATTATAGCCTTTTCTCCTTCCCTCTCCCATTGACATACATTGAGAGGAGATTTGTATCCAAACACAACCCACACCTTTTCAAAGTATAGAGAGTGTTTTAGACCTTGGGAAGTTTTGGGGATTTGCCAAAAGAAGCCGGTGAGGCTTGGCAGATGCAATCGAACATATTGCAGGATCTGGAAAGCTAGAGAAGACGTGACTTTGAGAAGTCCGTTGGTAGCAGGAGCTTGGAGGGCTCAAGTACATTGGGTAGGCTAGGCTTGGAGGGTCTTTTGTTATTCGTGTATTCAACTTTATTCTCTAGTGGATCGATTTCGACTTGGAGGGTCGCGGAGAGGTTTTTCGCCGAGTTATTTGGTTTCCTCTTCGATAACACGTCTTGGTGTTATCTTGTGGTTGCATCTCTCTTCCCTTACTCTTGTGCTTTAATTTTATTGTTTGTTGTTCATGTTTATGCACTAGAGTAGTTATTGGTTTATTTCGCTTCATCTACTCTTGTTCCGCACTTAGATAAGTTAGAGTAAAAACAATCTAGTCGTAATTTTAATTAATTAATCTCAAATGCAACTGGATTGAATTTAATTATTTTTTAAAAACATATTATTATTTATCCAATTAAAAGTTATTAAGTGGTGTAACATTTTTTAAAGTTATACCTAGGGGCAGCTTGATACATTTGGGAGCTTTGGGAGAAAAACTGAATTGAGGCCTTTTATATAATTAAATATGAATTTTATTTTATAAAAAAATTAAATATTGCCTAAACTCTATTTTCTTGTTTTAGATGCAAAATTACTAATTAACCACATAGATTTTTTTTTTTTTTTTTTAAAGCCTATAGACATAAAAATTTGACAAACTTTTCACACTAGTTGATGTGGATACTTGATAGTGGTAAGTAAAAATACGATGTTAGTGGTGGACCTAAATAAGAACTAATAAAAGTTTATCAACTCAATTGTTGTGAAATTTTTTGTGTATTGCTTTTTTTTACCTGACACTTAGGATCTCTTTTTTTCAATAACAACCTTGAAAGCTTGGATTTGTGTAAAAACACAAGAGCTTGTTTAGACCCCCAAGCCTAATATACTTACTTTCTTTTTTTTTTGAGAAATAGAAAGCCTAATATACTGATTACTGACTATTGAATCAAGAAGTTTTATGTAAATTTTACCCATCATGATACGATATGTTAATGATCGATAAAATGAACTCACGGGAGCACAAAAAGTTCTTTTATGTTTAAAAACAAGTACTAGCTCTATACTGCGGCAATGCACGAACATTGTAATCTCCATTTCCTTTATTGATTTTTGACAGTTACAGATTAAAAATAAAATTTATATGAATAATATAAAATGGGTAAATTTCAAATTACACTCCCGAAATTTGGGGTTTATTGGATTTTATCATCATGTTGATGTGTTTTATTTTTGCTAAATCAGCCCCAAAACTACACCTTTTCAGGTCAAACTCTAAATTCAACGATACTGTTTTTGTTTTAAGTTTAAGTCTGAAATGACGTAGTTTTGATTATGCCAGCTCTTCGCTTAGTCGTCACTGAAACGACGTAGTTTTGGTGCTGGTTTGGCAAAAATAAAACCCATAAGCATGATAATGTGTCACTCAATAGCAAAAACTAACTGTAGGGGGTGAATTGCTAACGGAACCAGACTTTAGAGTGTTAAATCAAATTAATTTCTAAAACTTTGGGGGTGTAAAATTCAATCAACCCCACACTTCCGTACCCATATAAAAATTAAAGATAACACATGAATTAGCAACCTTGCAGAACTTATTACCATGGTTTTAAAAACCAGACTAGGCCGACCGGTTCGATTGGTTGAACCAAGAATCGACCACCAGTCCAGTCTAGAAAAAACCCTAAAAATTGGGTTAAACTGGGAACTGGAAGCAAATCCGATTTTGACCCCATCTGGTTTTTAAAACCAAGCTTGTTAGTTATTACACAAGGGAAAATGCATTTATTGTGAAAAATACCTGTAAAAATTTCAAAAAAAAAGAAAAGAAGCTTTTTTGTCATTATGACATGTGGTGTAACACGAAGGAATACAAATCCTCTGTACCACTTCTACTTTATGTTCAACCAATTACAAATTGTCATGTGTTTATTTTTTACGATTTTAAACTTTCATTATTTCATAAGGAAAGTTAAACAAATACATGACAAGTTGTGATTGATAAAACATAAAGTAGAAAGCAAAAAATGGTACAGAGAATTTGTATTCAACATGAAGTCCCCCTTCTTCCATTAATTGGATGGAATAATTAATCACATCATTTTCTTGCTTTCCGCTTTGTCTTGCCTTACTACTGTCACTTCACTGTTCACACTTGTCCAAACTTTTGCGCAATGCACGGTAAATTAGTGGAAAATAATAGCAAGATCATCTACACATAATAATCCAAATTTTTATCAAGGCTCACCAATCAAACCCATAACATCAAATAGAGAGGAACCAAGCATAACATAAAATCATTCCTAATTTAGATATATTTTTTAATATGGTCATATATATATAAATATATATATATATATATATTCATGAATGGCTTGTGATAAATTTTGTTAAATGTGAAGAATAAAATGGTACAATGTTTTAAGAGGAATATATTGGCCAATTGTTTCTAATAAAAGTAAATGTAACTAAATTCCACACGTCTTTCTCTAAGTATCGTTTGTATTCACATTTTACCCATTTATCTAAGTCAACTGAAACCCATTCAAATTGAAAGAAAAAGATAGATTCGATGAATTTCGCTCTTGCCCTTGCTCAACGACAAAGAAAAAGAAAAAGAAAAGCATTGATGACGCCGAGTCAAGCGTTAACTAATTTCTTCACAACTCCAAAGGAGGGGCGAAATTGCTTGTCTTATTTTCTTATGGCACTACCTAATACATTCCTATCCTTCTACTAATTATTTTTTCTTCAATCTCTTTGACTTTTGCATAGCTTCAAATTCTGAGTTTTTGCTATCAACTCAAGCTTTTAATAATTAGAAAAATAGCTATGGAAAGAAAGTTTAATTCTATATTATTTTTTTGTTAGAGATGTGTTAGAAATATATTAGCCCAAGTCCAATCCTTCTAGTGTTACATCTTTAATATATGAGAGTATAGTACAAATCTTATGTTATAATGAACCATAACATGTGTATATATAGTAGATGAAACCCTAGACTAACAGACTTTTAATACAAGTTGGAGATTTGGCTTACACACATAGAAGGTTTGAGTTTGGGCTATTACATTAGGCTAATATATCTCTAACATTTTTCAAAAGCAATCAAGGCAGTGTAGTATATTGCTATGCTTTTAATATTTTGACTTTTTTTAAATTTATTTTGGTGATCAAGTTAATAGTTTAAAATTTAGGAAATTAGATTAATCTTTTGAATTTCTTATTATTAGTTATGAATTGATTATTTTTATTTCTCTTTATCATATAATTATTCATTTATTTATATTAATATCTATATATTAAGAGAACTCAGAAAGTTGGTTATGACTTTAAAAAATGTCAAAAATACCCCTAATTTAATTAGATAATCATTATTCATAAATAAATAAAAAAACAGAGTTAAAATTATAATTCAACGAAATTCAAAAACAATAAACTATGGAAGAATATGTTTTCCTAAAAATTGGCACACACTCTTTATTTAAATAGAAAAATGATATGTTCACAACATTTTTACAATAAATCCTAAGTGGTAGATTTTTAATGGTTGTTATTGTTGAGGCAAAAAAGTAATCTTAGTGTTAGGTTCAAATTTGAACTAATAACAACTAACCACCTATGATTTGTTGTGAAAATGTTGTAAAAATGTTCTGGACGTAGCACCTTTGAAAATGTTGTAAAAATGTTATGAACGTAGCACTTCTCAAATAGAGAAATCTCACACACGTTTGATAATTTTTTTCCTAAAAATTAGCACACACTAAACCTAGTACTTTACTAATTTTCAAAATCCTAAATTTGAGCTTCTTTAAAAATACCTTCCCATATAACCTCATTAACAATAGACAAATTCAAATTGGAAAATTATGACATTAAACTCAATAACTTGTGATGAGGCTAGTATCCATTAATATTTTATGAATTACTCCTGCTTCCAATTTTTTCTTTCAATCTTGTTTCCCTAAACTGAAATCCTGCCACTGATTATGCTTGTCATGAATCCATCATTGTAACTTGTTCCTGCTTCGCTGTTGTGACTTTGAGACATCAAATAACCACACGGGAAACAATTTGACACATTTGAAGACAATTCATTTGAGGGAAATTTAGACTTGTGTGGGTATCCATTATCAAAGAAATGTTAGAATTCTGATTCTTCACCACCTTTACCAATAGTTCCTGAAAAAAGTCATGATTCTAGTGGGTCTCTCTTTGAATTTGGTTGGAAAATAGTTTTGATTGGTTATGGATTTGGACTAATCGTTGGGGTGATAATTGGCAACATTGTGGCAACAAGAAAGCGGGATTGGTTGATGAAGACCTTTGGATTGAGGCAACGGGTACAAAAAAAGGTGAGGAGAGGGACATTGAAATTGAGCATGCATCTTGAAGATATAAATATACACTTACTTTTATAGTGGTGTTATGCTTATATCATGTAGCGAACTTACTATATAATAAAACTTGTGCTTAACGCATTATATTTATGATTGCAATAACTACATGCTCTTCCCTTTTTTCCTCTATATATTTTCTATTTCATTTTTTCTCTTTATTACGTGAACAATCCGTCAATCCCTTTTTCCCGTTTATTTTGTACACTTAAAACTTCTTAACCCAACTAACAATGAATTGGCAACACACTATTATAAGAATATTGGAAATTTTAACCTAATTCTACTATATATCTAAAGATGTCACAATATATATATACATATATATATATATATATATAAATTGGTGTCAATGTTCGCTACAATTGAGTCCAACAAGTCAATAACATATCCTACAATGCTCAAGATTAAAGAAAAGTTTTATGGATTAGCTCTTGCTATATGATTTTTTTGTTGTGTAAATTAACACAGAAAATTTACAATATTGCTTATTTGATGAAATGCAAATTTTTATAAAATATAGCAAATACCAGATACAAGAACAGAGCAGGACTCCCAAACTTATAGAAACAGAGTTTACAAAAACAGGAGGGCCATGCCCCAAATCAAAAAGACCTGTAACAGCAGAAGTAAGAGACCAGCAGACGTATTAAACAGTGTTTCCAAGCAATTATAAGCCGGACTATAGAATAGCGTTATGTACTTCATCATATACCCTCAATATGATGGTTTTTTCACATCATGATTGTATTAATTGATGAAGGGTTATAATCCTTTACAAAGAAAGATACAATTGTCCAAACTCCAAAGGTTGTGACTCTTATTAAAGGATGCATGCGCAAACACTTGTCATATTATATTTATAAATATATATATTTATATATATATATATATATATTCAGGTCATTCTAAATTCCCATGTATTACAACAAGTCTATACATTCTAAGCATTTCCAATCTTTATGCATTTTGCGCAAACATGCAATATTATACTTCGAATTAATTCATAATCTAGGGTTTGTGTGCACTTTCAAAATTTGATTATTTCTCGGGCCACCATTTTTGTTTTTGGTTAACACAAGTGGCTAGTTCCTTAATTTCATGTCCCTTTGGATTGAGGGGGAGAAAGAGGGCGTAGAGTAGAGTAGATAAGAATTGGCTTAAAATTAACACATTTTCAGCTAACTCAACTCTATTCTCCTCCACTCCCCCTCAATCCAAACAAGTCATTCTTTTTTATTTCCCATCCTATTCTTTTTGTTATTATCGTGGGCACTTTTGTTGGAAACATCCTCCCACACCGATCAAATATTAGTCTCAACATTTTAATAAACACGCTGCATCAAAAATATTAATCAATGGTCTCAAAAATGAAAAACAAAACAAAAAATCCCTCAAGTTCTATTCCAAATCTCCAGGACAAGCCAATGTACATAGAATATATGTTCGATTTAAAATCCTCTCCATTGTGTGTGTGTTTGTTTCTTAAAAAAATTTCGATTTAAAATATAAGGCTAGCTAATAAACAATTCGTAAAGAGGACGTGTCCCCGATATCCCGCTAAACAAGGCCAAAATTGACCTTAATATTTACTACTTTGACTAGACTTTGCTAGTGCCGATTTACCCAACCCTCTTTTATTCTTTTGGTTGAATATTTACCCAATTAGTTAGGCTTCATTTTGGAGTTCACAAGGAAATAGAATGGAATAGAATGGAATGATCATGAGGGAATGGAAAGGAATGGAATGTATTTAAGTAAGGGAATGAAATGGAAAATAATGGAATGTAATGGAATTAAGTAACATTGATTGGATGTTTTAAAATAAATTAATGAAATTGAATGAAAATGAATGGAATGTAAGTAATCTTGTTTGAGAGTAACATGGAGGAAATGGAATGAAATAATTTTATGACTATATTACTATTAGATCCCTATTTTAAAATAAAGGGTTGAATATATAGGAGTATTTTGGGAGTTTTAGTAAAAAATTCATTAAATCTAATTTTATTCTCTCCCATTCCTTCTAATTTCGGGGGGAATGAAAAATTGAGGTTTTATGGGAATAGAGAAGAATGAGTGTTCCCTCCTACACATTCTGTTCCCTCCCATTTAAACTCCTAAACAAGGAAATGGACTTTCTATTCCTTTCATTAAAACTCCCAAACAAACAAAGGGAAGAATATTATAAAATTATTCTTTTCATTTCTTTCTATTCCATTTCATTCCCTCTTTCCAAACAAGACTTTAGAAAGTCTCCATAATCCATCCATATTCCGCCCTCGCATAAATAACTTTTTATTTTTATTTTTCAACTTTTGTTATATATTAAACAAATCCCCGGGTAATTCTAATTATAAATAAAAATAAAAGATTTAAAGGGCCTCTTGTGGGTTTTTGTCCCACGTTAAAGGAAGATGTAAGATATTGGTTTTATAAGGACACTTTTATTTTATGAAAATATATAATAAAATAGGAAGTCTCTGATCATCTCTCCTAGTGTCCCACATTATTCAAAAAAATATGACTTTTTTATATGCTTATGCATAACTTTTAAAAATGCCATTGTTAGTGGCGGAGCCACGAAATTTCTCAAGGAGACCAAGTTAAATCTAACAAAATTATTAAATGAAGAATTAGGATTTTGTTAGTAATTGGGAGAGCCATGGGCAGAGGAAATGGACCAGATGAGGTTTTTTATCATACCAAATTTATTATTTTTGGGTATTTATATCAATTTCGCTTGATTGGGTTTGACTTTTTTTGGATTAGTTAAAAAATTTGTTCAGCCAATTCTAAAATCTAAATTTTCAACGGGGCTAGTGATAAAATTTTGTTTAATTTGTGATTTTTTTACTAGTGTTAAAGGAAAAATACTTTTATGAACTTTTAGTGTAAAACTTAGATACAATTCTTTAAGTGCACTATATTAAATTCTCCAATTAATAAGTGAACTTTTTGTGTAGAAAATGGAATGTTTTGGTTTTTTGTTATTGTTGCTAATCTATCACATTTGTTTTCTATTCAAATAATTAAGAATGAAATTTTGATGTTTGTCACATTTATGTGTAAATCAACAAGGGCTGGAAAATTTGCATCCTTAGCTGCAATTGTGTTTGCCTTTTTTAGATCCACATTTTGTGCAATTTTTTTTTTCTTAAATCAACGATTGTATTCTAATACTTAATCAGATTATTTGACTCATGAAACTAATAAATTCGCCATTTAATTTTTCTATTTTGGTGTTTCAATTCTGCTTGAAGCTATAAGAAATTAAGTTTAATTTGAAAGATATTATAAGCTTATAATATCTTTGAAAGGTCTTTTTCTTTTTCTTTTTCTCTATGTGGGATTTGAACATTGTATTTCTTTTTCTCTATAGAATAATACTATTGCTTAAAAAAATTACAATTCAAAATAGTCATAACGTTTTTTCATTATGACACATGAAACACAAAGTCCTGTCTTCCGTTAATTCGATGGAATAGTTCATCACATAATTTTGTAAGAAAAAGGGTGCATAAGTTTTTCTCTTTATACTGTATATCAAATTGATTCCGTATATATGCTTATTAGTGAATTTTGGCATCTAGAATCTAGATGATGATCCTTCCCCTCAAAATCTCAGGCCCCATCATCAAGACGCAGCAAGTGATCAAACTCAAATCAATCTCGATCGGAAATGAAGAAGCAGCCAAAATCTGAGCATGGACCATGCTCATGATAGCGTAGCGTTTTTGTTTCTAATTTCTAATCATGTAGTCATTGTATTGTTTCTTTCTCTTTGCCCTAACGTATTGGGAATACTAGGATGCCTTCATAACCCGTGCCTCATGCAATACGTTAACGTATTGTCCTTTTCTTGCTTTTCCGTCAATGAAACGTTTTTTTCCTACCTAGACTAATTCTCTACCTAGCCTTGGTGTTTCCTATTATCTCCCCAACCAAATATTAATTATGATCTCCCCAACCCAATATTAATTATGATCTCCCCAACATTAATTACTGTGTTTCCTATTATCTCCCCCAACCCAACATTAATATTGCGGTTTTTCCTAGATATTTTGTTCTCTTGGTAATCAGGTTTACTGTCCCTTTATATAGGCCTAGCTACCAGTCAACAACTAACTGTAAAACAAAAGGCAATTTTTGGGTTGAGTTTTATAAAATATTTGAGAGAAATTCTCTATTCCTTTGCCTACAAATCTAGTGATTTAGCTGACGGCTGACGAAGTCGTTCTTAAGATCGTGGATATATTTTATAATTGGTATATGTGCACTAAATTCATAATCTAGGGTTTGTGTGCACTTTCAAATTTTGGTTATTTCTTTTTCTACTAACAAATAATTTTTCTTGTTGACAATTTATTCATTAATTTCCTCATTATTACCCATCTTTGCCACTTCCTTTTCATATAAATCATATGATGGTCAATATACTTTTATTATAAACATCATCCCACATTCATCGAATACTTGTCCCACCATTCTGATCAACACACTATATATTTTAGGGTCATGTTAATGAGTGTCCTTATAAAAAATATAAACAACTGTAAAAATAAAAAATAAAAAATAATAACAATAATAATAATTAATTAATTGCTTTATTATTTTCTCATTAAATATTTCTAAAAATAATTTCTAAACCAATACTCCTAAAACATTCGTTAACTTTTTCCTAAATTTTTAGCTCTGGATCAAAATTATTCATCATGGTCTCAAAAATGATAAGATAACAAAAGATCCCTCAAAATGATAGGTTAATGTAAATAGAATCCATGTTCCAAGTGCGATTTAAGATAAAAGCCTAGCTAATAAACAATATTTAATTAAACAAGACATCTCCCTAATCTTCCCTCTAAACAAGACCATAATTGGTCTTAATACTTAGTGCTTTGACTATACTTTGCTAGTGCTATTTTTCCCCACCAATTAGAAAGTATCCATACCGTACGTGTTCAAATCTAACTCTCTTTCTCACTCTCTCAATCTAAATATGGATGAAAATATTATTGAAAGTGAAAAATGAGTCTTAATGTTACAATGAGGTACGTACACCGTCAAACACAGCATTCTAACTGAAAGGGAAGAAACTAATTAACTAACTAATCTAGCCATAATGGCAACGTCTTAAAGTAAATCATGTCTTCAATGCACAATTTCAGTTGTTTTGTGTATGCCTTGTGTGAAAGTGTTATTAACACTGCTTTATTTATTTATTCTATATATAGCAAAACACGCAAAAACCTAATACAAATCAATGCAAATTAACCATGTAATAATAACAGTAAAACCAAAGGTGTTCAAAGTGTCATGGTCCAAGAGTCTTGTTCTGCGCCACTAGGGGGGATGCAAAGGTTTTATTAGTTGAGCAATTTCTTTCCTCTATTAAATAATAAATATACGGTATATAAAGATTTAACCAAAAGAAACATCTTGTTCAGCCTGTTGCATTTCTCATGGATATCTCAACTCTCTTCTTTCTTCTATGTCTGCTGCAAGCTCTTTCTTTATCTGCTTCATCTAAAACATTTGACACTCTCATAGGCACATCTCTGTCTGTTGAGAAACCAAGTGACAAGTTGGTTTCAGCAAATGGTGAATTCTCTGCAGGGTTTTACCCTGTTGGTGATAATGCTTTCTGCTTTGCCATATGGATGACAAAACCCTCTGTTCCCACAGTTGTTTGGATAGCAAACCGAGATGATCCTGTTGATGGAAAAGGTTCAAAGCTTTCAGTTTTGAAAGATGGCAAGCTTCACCTAACCGATTCAGCTGGTAGTGTCGTTTGGAAAACTAAAACAGAAGCCTTGACCACATCAGAGGCCTCCAATTTGCAACTACAGCTAATGAACACAGGCAATCTTTTGCTTTATAATTTCTCAAGTGTTGCTATTTGGCAAAGCTTTGATTCATCTACAGATACTCTTCTTCCTCAACAACTACTAACCTTTGGTACAAGCCTGATCTCAAATAGAGGCCAAGGTGTCCATTCTTCTGGCCACTATAAGCTCTTTTTCGATGAAGATAATGCGCTCCACCTGCTTTTCCAAGGTCCAAAACTTTCAAGTCTCTACTGGCCAGACCCATCCCTTGAAGACATTTCAGATGCTGGGATTTCTATCTACAATACTAGTAGAGCTGCACTACTAAATGACTCAGGCTATTTCTGGTCATCTGACTTTTTAGAATTCTATGCAACAGATTTTGGTACTGTGACTCAGAGACGATTAACGCTTGATCCTGATGGCAACCTTCGATTATACAGCCTGCAAGAGATGAAAGGGAGTTGGGATTGGGTTGTAACATGGCAAGCCATCTCTGATCCATGCAGGATTCATGGCGTCTGTGGACCTAATGGTGTGTGTACTTATGACCATGTCTCTGGCCGAAGATGCTTTTGCTTGCAAGGCTTCAAGATGAAAGATCATAGTGATTGGTCTTCTGGGTGCAAACCAGAATTTAGTATCTCTTGCGACCATCGAGATGAGTCTACTTTTATCCAACTTGCTCATGTTAAGTACTATGGCTCAGATATAGACTTCTTACAGAATCTTACCTTCCAGGATTGTCAAGAAGAATGCCTAAATAGGTGCAATTGCAAAGGGTTTCAATATAGATTTCGCATGGAAGGTGGTGGCTATAACTGTTACCCCAAGTCTCGGCTACTAAATGGACGCCGTTCACCAAATTTTGATGGAGATCTTTATTTGAGAGTACCAAAAGCTGGTATTTCCAATCACAAGCTGCCTGATGAAGAATTTAGATTGCAGTGTTCAAGCCTTATCTCTAAGCAAGAAAGAAGCACATATGAAAATAAGACGGTAAAGCTTTTGCTTTGGTTCGCCACAGCAGTGGGAGGTGTGGAGGTGAGTTGTATTGTCCTGGTTTGGTTTTTCTTGTTAAAAACTAGTAAACGTCCAGACTCCACTGCACAAGGATACCTAGGCCTAACAACTAAATTCAAACGATTCACCTTTAATGAGCTAAGAAAAGCAACGCAAGGATTCAAAGAAGTGATTGGACAAGGAGCAGGAGGGATAGTATACAAAGGTGTATTGTCTGATCAACGAGTAGCAGCAATCAAGCGACTCAACGAAGCTAACCAAGGAGAAGCAGAGTTCCTTGCAGAAGTAAACACCATTGGGATGTTGAACCACATGTACTTGATAGAGATGTGGGGATATTGTGTAGAGGGAAAGCATAAGCTCTTGGTGTATGAATACATGGATCATGGATCTTTAGCTGAAAATCTTAGTTCTAATTCCCTTGATTGGATGAAAAGGTTTGAAATTGCAGTGGGTGCTGCTAAAGGCCTAGCTTATTTGCATGAAGAATGCTTAGAGTGGGTTTTACATTGTGATGTAAAGCCTCAGAATATACTCCTAAATGCTGAATATCAACCAAAAGTAGCAGATTTTGGTTTGTCTAAACTACAAAGTAGAAGTAAGATTGATCATTCAAGCTTCTCGAGGATGAGAGGAACCAGAGGTTATATGGCTCCTGAGTGGGTCTACAATCTTCCCATCACTTCTAAAGTTGATGTGTACAGTTATGGAATTGTGTTGTTGGAAATGGTAACTGGAAAAAGCCCAAATGTCATGCATACTGCAGACAATAGAGAAATAAGAGAGCATAAAAGGTTGGTCATGTTGGTAAGGGAGAATGTTAACATTGGAACAACTACAAAGAAGTCATGGATTGAAGAAATTATAGATCCCATGTTGACTAACAATTGTAACAAGGCTAAGATGGAACTTCTAGTGAAAGTGGCTTTGCAATGTGTTGCAGAAGATAAGGATGAAAGACCCACCATGACTCAGGTGGTAGAGATGCTTATGAGCCATGAGGATTAAGGTTGTTGGGAAAGTAGTTTAGAAATTTTATGTACTAGAAAATACTTTTTAACTTTTTCAATGTATTTTTCTTTTTCATTTTTGTGAAAATATAGATATGAGTGGACTGTAATAAATGTATTTATCCATCCTTCCTTAATCCTCATTGCACTACAGATTTTTTTATACACTGGGACACTTTTTTTTTTTTTTTTTTTTTTTTTTTGACACTTGAAAAGTGTTGTTGGAGGGGATTAGCCTGGGCCCTTTAAAGCCCAAGCCTATAGCATGGGCCTGGAGGATCTTTTTAGTCCAAGTCCATCAAGCATTGAGAAAGTTCACAAGTTCGGGTCCAACAAATAAGATGCTTAGTTCAAAACCCCATTTGTGACCCAAAGATGGGTTACAACTTACAATTATGACAAAAAAGTTACACATTTCTTAATTAAGTAATGATCAATTGTTAAATTTATAATAAGTATATTAAATTTTTAATTTTAAAAAATGATAAATTTCCAAGTGTATTAAAATTATTAAGCTTATTATATTTGTAATGAATTTATTTAATCTTGAAATATCACACTCGTTCATTTAGTTAATTATGAGCGGCGTATGGTATCAACATACTTTTTTTTTTTTTTTATAAGGTATCAAGTATCAACATACCTTTTTATTTCTTTGTTTTGGGTGTCAAAGTTCGCTACAATAAAGTAAAATAACATAACCTATTATATATATATATATATATATATATATAGATAGATAGATAGATAGATAATGACCGATAAAATGAACCACAAAGTTCTTTTACGATAAACAAATACCACTCCTATATCCCATAGAAAAAAAAAGGTCCTATACCTTATAATGCATGAACACTATAATTTCTGCTTTCCATTGTTTACTGTTTAGTATGCAGAAAAGGAATAACTATTCCATTGAAATCATCATTCGGTATTTTGTTGCATACTTATTATCAAAATATTCATAATAGTTATTCTTTAACCCACGTAATAGCTAATATTGACCAATATTAGTCTTATCAACTTCTATTATACAATCTTCTCAAAAAAAATAAAAAAAATAAAAAAATAAAAAAAATAAAAACTTCTATTATACAAAGGAAATTAATATACATTTATTTCTAATGTATAATTTTTAATTTCAAATATGTATCAACCTTTTAGGAAATGCGTATTTTTTATTTTAAAAAAAAGCTTATGTTAAATATTTTCATAATGATCAGAGCAAATGAAATTGTCAGTCTTCTCTCTCTCAAAAAAAAAAAAAAAAAAAAAATTGTCAGTCTTCAGAATTTATGTTCTTTTTTTCTTTTTCTTTTTTCCCATTATAATATGTATGGGAATAGTTATTTTTAATAAAGAATGATGATATTAATTATAGAATGGTTCCATTTATAAATATAGGCTGTTAAGAGAGAATTATAAAAAGTAAATATAATTTTGTAAGGTTAATTTTTAGGATATTTGATTGGAATTTGATTCCATTCCACCATCTTGTATTAATACAAATTCATGGTTTTATTCATGTGTTATTATCAAACAGATGAATAACAATAGTTATTCTTGTACAACTTCTTGTATCCATATTAAATTCGGTCCTAATTTTAAGTAATCATCATTCTAGTGTACCAAATGTATCCTATGTTTTAGTATATTAAAGATAAAAGATAAAGTTATTTGAATTAGCTCTTTTTATTAAAAATTTTGTTGTGTAAATTAAAACATAAAATTACAATATTTATAATAATGTAGCTTATAAGTTGTAACAAATAAATGGTTCCTGATTATCTACTTAACCACAATCTGTTGACCAACTTGTACCTTTTGAAATTAGTAGAATATGGCTTGTGTTTATGTGTAATTTTTGTTTTCATTTGGGCAAGTACTATTTCACAACCTTAATTTTAACACTACTTTCTTGCATGCCTACTAATTAGGTGGCGAAATATAAAGTTTAAAAAGTAATTCATTGACACTTTTTTATGTTTTTAATGGAAATATCAAACATTCAAATCCTCTCATCTCTAACTATTGAATTATATATCAATAATTTTTCTTAAAATGGTTATGTGTGGTATTACAAATTACAGAAAAGATACAAAATCTTTCTTTTTTTTTATTGCCGAAAATAGAGCACCACGAGTGAACCAAACAAAAATAGGTAAATATATATATATATATAAATATATATATATTTATATATATATAACTATGTCTAAAACAACACAAATATAAACACTCTCTAATACCTGTTGGTATGGGTGTGTTCCAAACACTTTTATTCTTATTTATTTTCTAGCTGTTGGAAATTTATGAGTAAAATAACCGTTAGGCAATTATGAAAAAAATAGTCGTTGGAAAATTATGAGAAAAATAGTCGTTCGGCAATAATTAATAATATAGCCTTTGGGCTTTTAAGAGTTATTAGTAACCAATAACTATAGACTATTATCTTCATAGGTAGCCTATATAATACTCATCATAACACATTTTTTGAAGGGTTTTTTTTTTTTTTTTCTTTCTTTTTTTTGAGAAACTTCTAAAGGGTCTTTTTACTACTCTATATTTTAGATATACACAACTTTACCATCTTTCTCTCTCACATATTTTTCTACAAGAATGTTTGTTTTTTTTGTAAGGAAATGCAATAGAAGGTTGTTCTTAAACCTTTTGTGAGTGGAAGTGCGTATATCACAAAAGTCGACGCTATAGTCTAATCTTGGGGGGTTGTTTGGCCAAGAGAACCAATCGCACCAAGTTTTACTTTGAATGGCACGATTCAATCTTTAAGGACAACGCTCTTTGCGTGATTTTATAGCACTGTGAGATTGTTCCTAAATTTACTTAAATTTATATTATTATTGCTTATTTACATTCTTGCTAATTATTTGGGATATTGTTTGTTGTATCAAACTTGTTTATTCATTATTATTTTTCCAACAATACCAACATAGCCAATATATTTGTGTATACAACGATCATAATTACTTGTGACCACTAATAATATAATATGAGGGTCTGTTTCTCACTTTCTCATAACCTTCAAGACTAAATCAATTAGCTGGTAGTGTCTCTGGAGTCCACTTCTGCCACTACTATGTGCGGAAGAGAAAATGTAAATTAAGAATAACAATAAAGCAGCTCAAGCAAGACTTAGTATTTTTATATATGTGTGTTATATCCCCTATGGAATTATTACCACAAAGTCAAAAATGGTGTATTCTAACGAGATGGTATCTCACACATTGGATGTATACATTCTCATTTTCATAGCATGTAAGTTCCACCACCGTTATGAGTTCAAGAGAAAGGATGCATATATTTGATTATTGTATTATTAGTAAACATTACTAAGGAAACATTCCAACAAATTCACATTCATAACTATTTCTTATAGTTAATTATTTTTACTAGAACGAAAAACATAGCACATTTTATGCACTTTTGGAAGTTTCAAGGAATGTACTAATTTGTAGGAATAATAAAAATACAATGTACAGATTATTGTATTTTGACCCAACATTACTGATGAAACCGTCCAACAAATTCACAATTATAACTGTTTCTATATTAAATTATTATTTTTTAGAATGAGAAAAATAGCACAGGTTGGAAGTTATTTTAAGGAATGTTAATGTGCTCATTTTGTAGGAATAATAATACAATGTACTAGTTATTAATGTGGGATTGTAATAAGTCCCCATAACTGATGGTATATTACTCTTTCGGCGCAAGTCTTATAAGGCAGAAAATGGGGGGAGTAACTTTCGATGTGAGATTGTAATAAGTCCCCAGGACGTTGCACAAAAGCATGCCTGGGAAGACCAAAAAGCACCCCACAATACTAATTATTAATTATTTTTTTATGTGACTAATTATTAAGTTTTGACCCAACATTGCTGATGAAACAGTCCAACAAATTCACAATTATAACTGTTTCTTATATTAAATTATTATTTTTTAGAATGAGAAAAATAGCACGGGTTGGAAGTTTCAAGGAATGTACTCATTTTGTAGGAATAATAATACAATGTACTAGTTATTAATTATTTTTTTATGTGACTAATTATTAAGTTTTGACCTAATATTGCTGATGAAACAGTCCAAAAAATTCACAATTATTACTATTTCTTATATTAAGTACCCGTTTGGATACTGATGAAAAGGCCAGTGTCTGCGTCGGCGTTTTCTTCTTCTTCTTCTTTTTGAGAAGCGCGTTTTTGCTTTTTCAGTGGATCCTGTGCACTGTTCACAGGTCCCACAAACCTCTTTTTTCAGCAAAACTTTCATTAAAAATAGGTCTCACGACACTATTCACACATTTAAAAATTATACAGTGTTTTCAGTTTTCAGTTTTTAGTTTTCAGCAAAATAAGCGGTATCCAAACACACCCTAAGTGTGCATTTGCCATGCGCTTCAGCTTCGTTTGGCTTTTTTTGGGGTCCCATGGCACTGTTCATAGGACCACCAAACTCAGCAAAATGCGCATATCCATGCATTTTTGGGTCCCACAATACTATTCACACCTTTAAAAATTATTTTGCTACAGTGTTTTCAGCAATAAGTTTTTAGTTTTCAGCAAATAAACCCTATCCAAATAGACCTTAAATTATTATTTTTTAGAATAAAAAAAAAATAGCACGGCCAGAATACGTTTACACATTTTTTGAAGTTTCAAGGAATGTACTCATTTTGTAGGAATAATAATACAATGTACTAGTTATTAATTCTTTTTTTTTATGTGACTTAATTATTAATTTTTGACCCAACATTGCTGATGAAACTGTCCAACAAAGTCACAATTATAATTGTTTCTTATATTAAATTATTGTTTTTTTTAGAATGAGAAAAATAGAATGGCCCGAGTACGTTTATACACTTTTGAAAGTTTCAACGAATGTACTCATTTTGTAGGAATAATAATAAAATGTACTAATTAATAATTCTTTTTTTTATGTGTCTAATTATTAAGTTTTGACCCAACATTGCTGATGAAATAGTCCAGCAAATTCACAATTATAAATATTTCTTATATATTAAATGACTTTTAGTAGAATGAGATATCATGGAATAGCCAAAATACGTTAATAAACTTTTGGAAATTTCAAGGAATATACTAATTTGTATGAATAATAATACGTGGTCTTGTGCGTGTGTGGTGGGGGTGTTTAATTACATGGTTTTGAAATCGAGATTGGACCGTATGGTCGAACCGGAATAACCGGAAACCGGTCATCATTCTAGTTTTTTAAACTTATAAAACCAAAAATTGTATTTTTGCTATAAACCCTTCGAACTGCGGTCAAACCGTGCGGTTTTCTAAACCGGAAACCGGTTTTTCGGTTTCTTCCTTCCAAAAAATTTCGCAATAAAAATGGAAAAAAAGTAGATTGGGTCTTCATGGAGAGCAACTACCTATTTACTGGATCTATTCTTCAAAGAAGAAAGAGTGAGGAAAGGAGAGAAAGAGGTAGAGTAGAGACTCTGTGTTTCTTTACTCTGTGTTTGAAAAACTGGGGAAGACGAAATGTAGTAGAGTCATGGTTTTCAAACTCGGACCTGACCGTACGGTTCGACCAGGTTAATCGTGAACCGCTCACTGTTATGGTTCTTTAAACCATAAGAACCTCTTTGTGCCAAAAAAGCGTGAAACCCCTTGAACTGCGATTAGACCGTACAGTTCTGAGAACCATAGCCAGTTTTTGCAATTCATACTATTCCAATTTAAAACAAATTTATAACCTTAAACTGCATAGTGCTGGGATATATACCAGCCAGAAAACATATATCGACTGTGAAAGAATTTGAAAAGCAAAAAAAAAAAAAAAAAAAAAAAAAAAAAAAAAAAAAAAGGAAGCAGCCACATTACCAGTGTGGATCATGGCAACGCTTTGCCTTGATAGATTGATTCTCATTTTTTCCTTTTATTTCTTTTAGCTTCTTAAAGCCGTTTTTTACTTCGTCTCTGCCCCTTTGTTTCACTTGCTTTTCTTTCTCTGGGTTGCTTTTACGTTTCTGACTTCTTCTCTCTCTATCCCTTTAGTTTCATTTGCTTCCTTTCTTTGGGTTGCTTTTTAGCTTTTAGGTTTGTGATCGATAGCTAGGCACGTGTGTCTTGGGAATATAAGTCTGAGAATTTCTTACAAAAGTCTTGAGCCCCACCTTCTAATCTAGCTATAGTGTTCAAAGTTTGTGAGCTAGCTAGGCACGTGAGCCTGGTACAATTTTATTGCTTTTCTTAATTTGTATCATCATATCATTTTTTTTTTCATTTATGCATATTGATGCTTTTGATATATATTTTTAAAATGGTTATTATTATTATTATGTATATGGGCTTGACATTGATAAATTATTAGATATTAACTAAAATATAGATTTATAGTTTTAATTGGACTATTGTAGTTTTTTTTTTTCATTTGTGCATATTGATGCTTTTGATATATATTTTTAAAATGGTTATTAATATTATGTAAATGGGCTTGACGTTGATAAATTATTAGATATTAACTAAAATATAGATTTATAGTTTTAATTGGATTATTCTAATTAATTTTTTTTATTTGTACCAAATTAATATATTTATTTATATTTAAAATAATTATTAAATTAATTATGACATCACGGTTCGACCCCGGTTCAACCTTGATTCGACCTCAAAAACCTTGAACATCTCCTCTTTTAGAGTCTGAGAAGTGAGAAGAAGGAGATGAAGATTGAGAAGCAAACGTTGGGAAGAAAAGCTAATTAAAGACTGGAAGAAATTATTAGATTCAGATTGCTTAGGAAATGTGACAGTGGGAATGAGTTGGCTTTCTCTTTATTTGTTTAAATTATTTTCAAATTTAAAAAGCCAAGTTTTTTCTCATCATTTGTTTAAATTATTTTTAAAGGATTCAGATGATGTAATAGTAATACACGGTTGAGATTGAAAGTTTAAAAAAGGAACTTTCAATCTCAACCATTGGATAAAAAAAAGTTAAAAAGAAGTTGAAAAAGTTAAAAAATTAAAGTTAAAAAATAAAAGTGGTAAAAATTAATATGAGTGGGTGTAGTGTAATTGCACCCTATACAATAACCTAGGTATTGCACCGGATCCAAATCTATTTTTAAACTTAAGAAGCCAGGTCTAAGACTTGGCCTGCAGGGCTAGTGATTAGTGATGCGCTCACTACTCACTGCTCACTCTGAGATCTTATATCTCATGCATGAGTTGTGAATTTTAAATATTTTTTTATATATTATCTTTTTTTTTTTTTTTGAGAAACTTTTATATATTATCTTGAAGGACTTATTTATGTGAAAGTATTATATAAAAAATAATGATAAAATATGCCAATATAATTTGCACATTATTATTTAATTTCTCTATATTTTTAAATCAAGATTACTCATTTTTATATTTTTTTTCCTAATATTTGTTTTTATTTTATTATTAAATGATTTATGATATCATCACGGTTCAACCTTATTTCGACCTCAAAAATTTTGAACTTTTTTTTTTCTAGTTCAATGAATGGTTCGGATTTCAAAACCATGTTTAATTATTAACAGGGGATAGAGATTAAAAAAGTAAAAAGAAAAAAATCTAATCTTGTACTTTCTTTATAGCTTTATATCATATAATTTAAGTTTGTTTTAATTTGTTTTCTATTTCTATTTTATTGAGTGAAATGTTGCATAGAATGTATAAATGTTTCAGTGGTTTTGGTATCATATTCTCTAATAATTTCGATTACTACGATTATAAAAATATGTTTTTAATGATGTACCTCACACATAGTGCAAGGCTATCATGTAACCTTTTAAGATTTAAGTGAGAAAAAAGAAAAGAGAAAGTTGTCTTAATTTAAATAGATAATTATAGGTTTATAGTGTACTAATTGTAGACGACTAAATTTCTCAGTTCGAAATAAATCAAACGAGTAAAATAGTTTCACAAATGCGAATTTGTATTGATGATTGTGTGGTACAATTCTCTGTAATTACAAAAGAGTGATCCTCTGATTCGATCTCCTTGGAAGACTTGTTGGTTGGAATTGTAATAATGTGATTTTGACTCGAACACAAAATATCCTTCAATTTGGCTGAGGAATGGATCGAAGACCTTTGAAATGGAATTACAATGAATCTCTGGCTATGAGCTTGTTAGAAATCCTTTGTTCTTCGCGTTCTTCGTGTTTCTTCGTATGTTCTTCGTCTTCGAAGGTTTATGGTGGAAGTTCTTCGGGGCTTTAGAAGCTTGGATCCGTAGAGCTTCACTGATTTGTGATTTGTTGATGTTTTCGGACACTTTTAGCTTGATTCCCGCAAACTTTTGGATCTAGGCAGATAGTTTGGATGATTCTGCTTTGAATGTTCTTTGTATTTGAAGGTTTGTGGTGGAAGTTCTTCGGGGCTTTAGAGGCTTGAATCCGTTGAGCTTCACCAATTTATGGTTGTTGGAGTTTCTGGAGGCTTTTGAGCTTGATTCCAGTGAACTTTAGGATCTAGGCAGATAGTTTGGATGATTCTGCTTCGAGTGTTCTTCGATTTTGAGGTTGAAGTTCTTGAAGGCTTTGAGGCTTGATTCCTGCAGAGCTTCTGTACTTTTGATTGCTTCTGAATGGCTTCCTCCTCTAGATCTCTCCAAATGCCTTAGAAAGGCTTCTATTTATAGGAGTTTGGGAGTGGGTGAGCGACATGTGGCGGAGTCTGATTGGTGACACATGTCACAGCCTGATTGGTCCGCCTATGTCATCGCTTACACGAGCGGGACTGCTTGTGTCATCGCTTACACGTGCGAGGCTGCTTGTGTCATCGCTTACACGTGCTGATGCATGATTGATTTTTGCATGACACTTGGCAAATTTTCATTGGCTTCTGAGTAGTGATAATAAAACCCTAGCAGCAATATGTGGCATTTTGTAATTGGCTGTATTTTGTGGACTTGGTAGTGTGACGTGTCAGCTTGTGATAGGTCGGGAATTTTCCCTCTCTACACTAATAATTAATGTAACTTTTATATTGTAAATCAAATAAAAGCGTACAGTGTTGTGCACATTTGCAAAACATACAAAATATTGTACATTTTTTTGCAAAAAAATTTACATTATTAGTTCAACGGAAAGTAAGAATTTTACAATTTAAATTACATTAAACTTCAAAATTAATTTTCCTATAACATCATTCCTCATGGCTTACAAGCATTTCAACTACCTGGTTCATGGTGGGTCTATCATCCTTGTTTTCTGCCACACATTGCAAAGCCACTTTGACCAAAAGTTCCACCTTAACCTTGTCATAGTTATCACAGATCATGGGATCTATAATTTCCTCAATCCATGCCATTGTTATAGCGTTCTCAATAGTTTCTCTTACCAACGTCACCAACCTCTTATGCTCTCTTGTCTCTCCGCTGTCTAAGGTATGCATGCCATTTGGGCTTTTTCCAGTCACCATCTCCAATAACACAATCCCATAGCTATACACATCCACTTTTGAAGTAATGGGAAGATTGTAAATCCACTCAGGAGCCATATAACCTCTAGTTCCCCTCATCTTAGAGAAGTTAGAATGATCAATTGTACTTCTACTTTGTAGTTTAGACAAGCCAAAATCTGCTAATTTTGGTTGATAATCAGCATCTAGTAGTATATTTTGAGGCTTTACATCACAATGTAAGACCCACTCTAAGCACTCTTCATGAAGATATGCTAGGCCTTTCGCAGTGCCCACTGCAATTTCAAACCTCTTCTCCCAATCAAGTGCATTAGAATTAAGATTTTCAGCTAAAGATCCATGCTCCATGTACTCGTACACCAAGAGCTTATGCTTTCCCTCTACACAATATCCCCACATCTCTATCAAGTACATGTGGTTCAACATTCCAATGGTGTTTACTTCTGCTAGAAATTCAGCTTCTCCTTGGTTAGCTTCATTGAGTCGCTTGATTGCTGCAACACGCTGATTAGGCAGTACACCTTCTTATACAATCCCTCCTGCTCCTTGTCCAATCACTTCTTTGAATCCTCGCTTTTCCTTTCTTAGCTCATCGAAGGTGAACCGTTGAAATCTATTAGTCAAGAGGTATCCTTTTGCAGCTGGATTTGGATGTTTACTACTTCTTAACAAGAAAAGCCAGACCAAGACAATACTGGTCACCTCAACACCTCCCACTGCTGTGGCAAACCAAAGCAAAAGCTTTACCGTCTTATTTTCATACGTTATTCTTTGTTGTGTGGAATTTTTGGCAGAGCACTTCAAGCTGGATGCTTCATCAGGACTCTTGCTATTGGAAAGACCAGCTTTGGGAACTCTCAAATAAAAATCTCCTTCGAAATTCGGTGAATGGTGTCCACTAACTAGTAGAAACTTTGGGTAACAAAAATAGTAACCATTATACACGACAAATTTATATTGAAAGCCTTTGCAAATACATGAGTTCCTGCATTTGTCTTCACAATCTGCCAAAGTAATATTAGCATAGACGGTTAGATCTGAGCCATAGTATTCAACATTATCAAGTTGAACAAAGCTAGACGGATCTTTTTGGTTGCAAGAGATACTGAATTCTGGTTCACATCCATATGACCAATCAGTATGATCTTTAACCTTGAAGCCTGGCAAGCAAGAGCATCTCCTGCCAGAAACATGATCTGCACTACACAGACTATTGGGTCCACAGATGCCATGAATTCTGCATGGTTGAGAGGAGACTTGCCATGTTACAGCCCAATCCCACGTCCCATTCACCTTTTTCAGGCTGTATGATCGAAGATTGCCATCAGAATCAAGCGTTAATCGTCTATGAGTAACCACACCAAAATCTGTTGCAAAGAATGTGAAATTGTCAGATGACCGGAAAATGCCTGAGTCATGAAGTATCGCATGTCTACAACTATTGTACGGATCCCTTTGAGCTAATTTTCCAGGGTCTGTAACCCAAGGGGCCGGCCAGTACAGACTAGTCATAGTTGGACCTAGAAAAAGCAGGCGGAGCACATTATCATTGTCGAAAAAGAGCTTGTAGTTGCCTGAAGCATAGTCATGTTGGCTTCTTTTCGAGATAAGACTCGAAAGCATGGTGAGTGCTTGTTGAGGAAGAAGAGTATCTGTAGGTGAATCAAAACTTTGCCAGATGATAACACTTTTGGAGTTACTAAGAACAAGATTTCCTGTGTTTAAGAGCTGTAGTTGCAAATTGGGGGCCTCTGATGTTGCCAAGGCTGGTGTTCTAGCGGTCCAAATAGTGATACCAACTGAATTGGTAAGGATAAGTTTCCCTTCATTCAAAACAGAAAGCTTTGAACCTGTTCCATCAACAGGGTCATCTCGGTTTGCCATCCAAACAACTGTAGAATTTGTGGATTTGTTGAACCATATGGCAAAGCAGAAAGCGTTGTCACCAACGGGGAAAAACCCTGCAGAATATTCTCCATTTGCTGAAACCAACCGGTTCTCAATAGATAGATATGTGCCTCTGAGAGTGTCAGTACCATCAAATGTATTAGCTAATAGTGGAAGAGTTTGCAACAGACATAGAAGAAGGAAGAAAATTGAGATATCCATGACAAATTAATGTAAGAGCTAGGTTGGAAGAGATTTTTCTGCTTGATAAATCATCTTCATTTCTATACCTTATATATACAATTAGGACCCTCACTCTTTGCGTAGACCAAGACTTGGAATGCGATGCTTGTCTAGGGAGAAAATTATAATTACCAAAAAAATAATAAATAAATAAGACAATTAACTTGGACCAATTAGTAAATGATATGAATCTAAGGAATTTTGACGACATAGGATAAATAAATAAAATTTATAAAGCAACATTAACTTAGTGATTTTTGAAAATGGGGGTTAATGTTATATATTTTAGGTTGGAAACCCAAGCCATCCTTAAACCAATAAGTTGCATTTGATTCAGATAACTCTAGAGAAAAGACTAGGGATACAAGGGAAAGAAGGTTTGAAAATGTTTAAGATTATTGAGTTAAGTATCTTAGAAGTCCTTTTTACCATTGGTTTAGTGAATTAAAATGGCTAGTTAGACCCTAGGATCATTCTAGTAATTTTTTGGGACACCATTCTCTGTAATTGAATTGATTATGTTGGATTGTTCTTGAAGAGTTCTAGGAGTTTTGAGTAGAGGTATTAATGGCGGTAAGTAACTATTATTTTGACTAGTTATGTTTTGCTTAAAATATAGTTTTTTACTAATTAAATATTCATTTGTTTTCCCTCACAATTTTTTATCTAATTTTTTAGCTGCATTGATTTTTTTTTTTTTTTTTTTTGTTAGAAAAAAAGAGAGAAAGAATTAGAACATATTCCTTACGAAAATATTTTCAGTCTTCCAATTGAACTAAGGTACAATAACTAAGCCTACGATGTTTAATCCTATGTGCAAATTATTTATTTTATTATTATAAATTACTGATCTAGTTAGTTGGAATTTGATTACTTACTAAGTTCTCAAGCTTACCCTCATTTTTATCCCTTTTCAGATTAGGAGAAATAAAGTTTTTAAGTTTTCGCTGAAGTAGTGCACATTCAAGGAGTTTAGGAATTTCAAAAAAAAAAAAAATTTATTAGTATTCATTAAAAATTTAGAGAATTTTTTACAATTAAATTATTGAGGTTAGTTTTATATTTTATATGAATTATTGCTTGGTAACAATTACAAGCTTGTAAGGTGAAAACTTTATATGTTAGGTTGGGGGTGTGACACTACTTGTCATTGGAAGCTAGACTTTGATATGTCTTTTATAGAACTTCAAAATTTCAGTAATAGGGTTTTATTTATTTCTTTTAGAGTATCAATATGTGTGTTTGCGTGTTTTTTTTTTTTTTTTCCCTTAAAAACTGATGAGTCTTTATACGTTTTAAAATAGTATATTTAATATTATGTTTTAAATGGAACCTAAGTATTTTAAAAACTCTAAGGCTACTAAAGGAAAGTTTTCTTTTCTTTTTTTGATAATGCAATAATTGGTGGATAGGCAATTTGTAGGATTCAGATCCTTCTAGATTTCTTAGGGTACTCTATTAATAGATTTCCTTAAATCCTAACCACACTTTAATGATTTATGGTCTAAATTCTGACATGTCAGCATTCTACTAACAATATTCTTAAAATAATAAAATAATGTTGTAAACAAAACAATTAAGATTATTGTTAGTGGAATGCTGGCAAAATCTAGTCCATTAAATCATTAAAGAATAATTAAGATTTAAATAAATCTATTTTGGTAGAGTACCCTAGAAAATCTAGAAAATCTGAATCTTTCTATTGTAATATATTTGCCGAATTGATGCCTAATTGAAATAACGAGTCCATGCACAATATTGATATTTTAAACTCTTTAATTACATGCTTATATAGTCTAGTTTAGAACAACTTGAGGATAGTGTTTAATAATTAATATGCCAAATATAGTAATTTTGTTCCTGCGAGTACGGCATCTTGGAGACTTTGTTATTGGAAGAATTAATCAGGTCCAAGTCTAGTCGAATATATATATAGCTAAATATAAACAATGGACTCCTTTGGGCAACGTTCTCTTTCTTCAATTGATTTTCAAGCAAAATGTAAGACAGCCATTGTATACACCTGTCACCAAAAATGTCAGTCAACTTTTGACAAACTAACTTCTTGTTTCTTACATGCGTAACTTGCTCTAAAATGTAAGTTCAAAATTTTGGTCAATAGTACAGTGCATTGTGGTTTGCTAATTAATTTTCTCTGTTAGCAGCTGGAATTCAAGCAGGTGGGATCTGCTTCTAACTTCAATAGTACCGTGCATTGTGGTTTGCTAATCTTTATATGGGTTTTTTTATTGGCCTTGACAATAGTGACAATCACCAATATTGGGTAAGTGGTCCCACACCATGTATGACTAGGTTTAAGTGGGCAAAGACAATGACCACACGAGTCTTATTTTCTTCCATCAAATAAAAAAATTAACCCAATTTAACCAATTATGATTATCAATAGATTTTAGGTTACTACCACAGATTTAACAAGTCACCAAATAAAGTAATAAAGCAATAAAGAAAAGCACATAGTAAGATAGTGACAAAATGGATTTTTCTCATGAACTTCGTATGTTATTTCGAGGACCGCCTCGAAGATTCTCTTCATAGCAACTAAATTCGATGGTTCTATGACTTCAACAATTGATCTCCAATCTTCAATGGAACCTTCTTTAGATTGATTTTTCTTGATCTCTGGTTTGGTGATAATAAGAGAGGACAACGGTGAGATGGATAAAATTGGTTGACTAAGTGAACAAATAGGAAATGTTAGTCCTAGTAATAGTGAAATGGATAAAATTGCCAAACCAACTGGCAATAGAGAGAGCATCTAGGCGCTTCACATTAACCTCTGGAGTGGTAGAAACAGTCTTGCAATTAGTCAAGATTGTTGGGCTTTGTGGAGCCTAGTTTATGTTTGATCCGGTTAACGACCCGACCCGGCCCGAATAATGTTGTATGGTTTTTAATGGGAGATTTACTGAGGCTTAGTCCATGGAGCGGAGGCTTGGGCCGATAGGCCCAAGCCGTAGCCCATGGACAAGCCTTTTGGGGGTCCGGGGGCAAAGCTCCCGGGAAAAATTTTTGGGCCCATTTAGTATATAAACCGACTTTGCCGTGATTAGGGTTATATAAGATTGTAGGTTGTTGTTGCCGCCTTCTGTAGAGAGAGAAAAAGTATTGTAGCCGCAATTCTTGTACTCTGTATTCTTCCCTGATAATAGTGAAATCCCTGCAACTCCGTGGACGTAGGCAAATTGCCGAACCACGTAAATACTGTCTTGTGCGTGTGATTTTTTTTTTTTGGCGTGTGCTTTCTCTATTTTTATTGTTTCTCACAGGTTGGGAATTTGGTTTAATTCCCTACAACTGGTATCAGAGCCTAGGGTTAGGTTTGAGTGGGAGCAATGGCAGAGGAACCAGGAAAGGCGTTTGGAATAGAAAAGTTTGATGGCACAGACTTCGCGTATTGGAGGATGCAGATTGAAGATTATCTCTATGGGAGGAAATTGCATCTGCCTCTTTTGGGGACAAAACCTGAGGCTATGAAGACTGAGGAATGGGCTCTTCTTGACAGACAGGTACTGGGAGTTATCAGGTTAACTCTGTCTAGGTCTGTTGCACACAATGTTGTAAAGGAGAAGACCACAGTAGATCTGATAAAGGCTTTGTCTGGTATGTATGAAAAGCCGTCAGCAAACAACAAGGTGCATTTGATGAAGAAACTGTTCAATCTGAAGATGGCAGAGAACGCATCAGTAGCACAATATCTGAATGAATTTAACACTATCACAAATCAATTGTCATCTGTAGAAATTGATTTTGATGATGAGATTCGTGCTCTGATCGTCTTGGCTTCTTTGCCAAACAGTTGGGAGGCAATGAGGATGGCAATAAGCAATTCTACAGGAAAGGAAAAGCTCAAGTACAATGATATACGAGATTTAATTCTGGCTGAGGAGATTCGTAGAAGAGATGCAGGCGAAACCTCAGGATCTAGTTCTGCCCTAAACCTTGAGACAAGAGGCAGAGGTAATGACAAAAATTCAAACTGGGGCAGATCAAAATCCAGAAATTCTAATCGAAACAGAAGCAAATCTAGATCAGGCCAACAAGTACAATGCTAGAACTGTGGGAAATTAGGTCACTTTAGGAATCAATGCAAAAGTCCTAAGAAGAAGAATGGAGATGATTCTGCTAATGCTGTAACAGAAGAGGTACAGGATGCATTACTTCTTGCAGTAGACAGTCCACTTGATGATTGGGTTTTGGACTCAGGAGCTTCGTTTCATACCACTCCACACCGAGAAATCATACAGAATTATGTTACAGGTGATTTGGTAAGGTGTATTTGGCTGATGGTTCAGCCTTGGATGTTGTAGGTATGGGAGATGTCCGGATATTGTTGCCTAATGAATTTGTTTGGTTACTGGAGAAGGTTCGACATATTCCTGACCTGAAGAGGAATCTGATTTCTGTTGGACAACTTGATGATGAAGGGCATGCAATACTATTTGTTGGCGGTACTTGGAAGGTTACAAAGGGAGCTAGGGTATTGGCTCGTGGAAAGAAAACTGGTACTCTGTATATGACCTCAAGTCCAAGAGACACAATTGCAGTTGCTGATGCAAGTACTGATACAAGCCTATGGCACCGCAGACTTGGTCACATGAGTGAGAAAGGGATGAAGATGCTGTTGTCAAAAGGAAAACTACCAGAATTGAAGTCCATTGATTTTGACATGTGTGAAAGTTGCATCTTAGGAAAGCAGAAAAATGTGAACTTCTTGAAAACTGGCAGGACACCGAAGGCTGAAAAATTGGAGTTAGTACACACTGATTTGTGGGGGCCTTCTCCAGTTGCATCCCTTGGAGGTTCAAAGTACTACATCACTTTCATTGATGACTCAAGCAGAAAGGTATGGGTTTATTTTCTGAAAAATAAATCTGATGTATTTGAAACTTTTAAGAAGTGGAAGGCCATGGTTGAGACAGAAATAGGTTTGAAACTAAAATGTTTGAGGTCTGATAATGGAGGAGAGTACATAGATGGAGGGTTCAGTGAGTATTGTGCTGCACAGGGAATTAGGATGGAGAAGACCATTCCTGGGACACCACAGCAGAATGGTGTGGCTGAGCGCATGAACAGAACTCTCAATGAGCGTGCTAGGAGTATGAGGTTGCATACTGGACTACCAAAAACTTTCTGGGCTGATGCTGTTAGTACTGCAGCTTACCTGATAAATCGAGGACCATCAGTTCCTATGGAGTTCAGACTTCCTGAGGAGGTTTGGAGCGGTAAAGAGGTAAAGTTTTCCCATTTAAAAGTTTTTGGTTGTGTTTCTTATGTTCATATTGATTCTGATGCTCGTAGTAAACTTGATGCAAAGTCTAAAATATGTTTTTTCATTGGCTATGGTGATGAGAAATTTGGCTATAGGTTTTGGGATGAACAAAACAGAAAAATCATCAGAAGTAGAAATGTGATATTTAATGAACATGTTATGTACAAGGACAGGTCAACTGTAATGTCAGAAGTTACAGAGAGAGATCAAAGGAAATCTGAGTTTGTCAACTTAGATGAATTGACAGAAAGTACTGTCCAGAAAAGGGGTGAAGAAGATAAGGAGAATGTAAATACACAGGTAGATCAGAGTACACCTGTAGCTGAAGTTCGCAGATCTTCCAGGAATATTAGACCTCCACAGCGTTATTCACCCACTCTAAATTATCTCCTGTTGACTGATGGTGGTGAGCCAGAGTGTTATGATGAAGCCTTGCAAGATGAGAATTCAAGTAAGTGGGAGTTAGCCATGAAAGATGAGATGGATTCCTTGTTGGGGAATCAAACATGGGAACTGACTGAATTGCCAGTAGGAAAGAAGGCTTTGCACAACAAGTGGGTATACAGAATAAAGAATGAGCATAATGGTAGCAAACGTTACAAGGCCAGATTAGTTGTTAAAGGGTTCCAGCAGAAGGAGGGCATTGACTACACAGAGATATTTTCTCCAGTTGTGAAGATGTCAACAATCAGATTGGTACTAGGAATGGTGGCTGCAGAAAACTTACATCTTGAGCAGTTAGATGTGAAGACGGCATTCCTTCATGGTGACTTAGAGGAAGACATTTACATGATTCAGCCAAAAGGGTTCATTGTTCAGGGACAAGAGAATCTAGTCTGCAAACTGAGAAAGAGCTTGTATGGCCTAAAACAAGCTCCTAGACAGTGGTACAAGAAATTTGACAGTTTTATGTATAGAATTGGTTTCAAGAGATGTGAGGCTGATCACTGTTGCTATGTTAAGTCTTTTGACAATTCTTTCATCATATTACTGTTGTATGTGGATGATATGCTTATTGCAGGGTCTAGCATTGAGGAGATTAATAATCTGAAGAAGCAATTGTCCAAACAGTTTGCAATGAAGGATTTGGGAGCTGCAAAGCAAATCCTTGGTATGAGAATCATTAGAGACAAGGCTAATGGTACATTGAAGCTTTCACAGTCAGAGTATGTGAAGAAAGTTCTCAGCAGGTTCAATATGAATGAAGCCAAACCAGTGAGCACACCCTTGGGTAGTCATTTCAAACTAAGCAAAGAACAGTCACCGAAGACAGAAGAAGAAAGGGACCATATGAGTAAGGTGCCTTATGCCTCAGCTATTGGCAGCTTGATGTATGCTATGGTGTGTACAAGGCCAGACATTGCACATGCAGTGGGAGTTCTGAGTAGATTCATGAGTAGGCCTGGAAAGCAGCATTGGGAGGCAGTGAAGTGGATTCTGAGATATCTGAAGGGTTCATCAGATACATGTCTTTGCTTTACAGGTGGGGCCCTAAGTTGCCAATGGTTTCTACGATTTTGATGAGCACCTTTTGAGAAATCTAGGCTTTTACTTTGGTTAATTGTTTTTTTTTTTTCATTTTTAATTTGAATTGTCATAATTCTCAACTAATAGCATCATTGAATTTTGTGCATACATTTTCATCTTGCGTTTTTCAGTTCGTAGCCTATCATTAATATTGGGCTAGAATTTGTTGGTTTAGGCTTGGTTACATTTACATTTTTTAATCTTTTTCTCATGAGATGATAGGATACGAAAATGGGGTTATGTGTCTCTTGCAATATTTAAGCATGTGTTGGAGGTTGTGTTCTATATAATTGCATGTTCTTGGTACATGATATTTGTTCATATTCATTGCAGCATAATAGTCACCTACTTTTTCCCCTCTCCAATCTATAGTTCCTTGAGTTATTGTTCTTCTTGGTGAATAAATATCTTTGATATTGTTAGATCTTTCGCATGTGGTCTTCTAGGGTAAATATGAAGGTGAATTTTAATGATTCAAACAAATTTATTGATTTAAACTATACAATTATATAAGTTAGATTTTATTTCTTTTTGTTGTCTTATGCTTCTTCTCCTCTTTTATTTATTTATTTATTTTTAAAGAAAGTAAATACATGTGTAGGACGGTATACCATTGTTTAACAATTTTTCTTTGGAGTAGCTTCGTGAATTCTGAAGGAGGAAGGTCGTGGATACTTTGCTAATGCTTGCTATATGTAGGGCTGAACTTGGACATTGATACTGAAATATATCCGAGGAAATTCATCTTTGAGACTTATCAAATTTTTATGTCTCTCCTCTTTCGAATAATGATTCAAAGTAATTGTTTATTCAAGTAATTACAAGTAATTGTGATTTTAATGCTAAGTCCACTTGACACTTTTCTTAGTGTTCTTTGATTCAATGTTTCTGTGCTGCTCACAATTTGGATGTTATGGAATCAATGATTCACTTATTTTGGGTTGGTACTATTTTTAGTTTAGAAAGAAAAGAAAAAGGTTTATGGGTTTTTATTTGTGCAATTAGTATTTTATTTTATATTTTATTCGTAGTTTTCAATGCAACTAATATCAATTCAGAATACATACATGAAAGTGGAAATGATAATGCTTGATGATCTTTTTTTTTTTTTTCCCCGTGCATCGCACGGGTTAGCGACTAGTAAAAATAAATAAAAAATAAAAAATAAAAAGAGAAAAAACCAGACCTTATAAGCTCTAACCAAACAAACAATTATTCTAATTGTATTTTAAGCCACGTATATTTGGCTTCTATCCCTTATTAGTAATGGAAGGATTTAAGGAAATTCGTAACATCCCAAAATATGAAAAGTAAAATGATCTCCCAATGTTTCTGTGCTTATTTTCCAGGAGTTTATTTGTTAATGGTGAAAATTAAAGGTTAATAAATATGAGATTAAAAGTTAAATTTATCAGTATGTGGCTCTGCTATTAGACTTATCAGAATGTGGGCCCTTAACTTCATTATTATACTTCGAGTGGCTAGACTATCTCGTTTCTCCTGAACCATCAACCATTCTGAGTTACCATCTACTCTTTCAATCTCTTGTGTTATCCAGCGAATTTCCATTTCCAAAGTATGGCTGGTGCTCTACTTTCTGCTATTGTGGAGCGGCTTGGTTCTTTCATTTCTTCAGAGTTCAAGTTGACTGTAACTGTTAAGGAAGAAGTCCGAAAGCTTGAAACCAAATTCCGTACCATCCAAGCAGTGCTCAATGATGCTGAGAAGAGGCAGCTGAAGGAGGAAGCTGTGAAGCTTTGGTTAGATAAGCTCGAAGGCATGTCATACGAGATCGACGACGTGTTGGATGAGTGGAACACTGTCATGATCAAAGCAGAGATTGAGAAACAACAAAAAGAATTCGAAGAAGAAGAAAAAGCTGAAACTAGTACTGCTAAGAAGAGGAAGGTATGGACCATCACCCCCAACTTCAATTTCTCAGTTCCTAATCTTTTACAGCATCATGATATTGCTCATACGATAAAAGAACTTAACGAAAAATTAGATGAGATTTACAAAGAGAGGGAGATGTACGGGTTTGAACTGAGTAGGCCCATTGAAGAAGTAGTTGAGAGACCAAAAACTACTTCTTATGTTGATGTGTCTGATATTCTTGGTCGTGATAAGGTTAAGGATGAGCTAGTGAGCATCATATTGGGCAAGGGTACTAAAAAAGAAAAATGCCCCCATGTCATCTCTTTGGTGGGCATGGGCGGTATGGGAAAAACGACTCTTGCCCAGCTAGCCTTTAATCATCATGAGGTGAAGGATCATTTTGAAGAAAGAATTTGGGTTTGTGTTTCCGAACCCTTTGATCAATGTAGGGTTGCCAAAGCTATCGTTGAAGCTTTAGGAGTTCGTGATTTTAACACTACTGAATTGCAGAGTCTATTGGAAAAAATTTGTGAATTAATTGGGGGAAAGAAGTTTTTTCTTGTCTTTGATGATGTGTGGACTGAAGGCTTTGCAATGTGGAAGCCATTCAGAGATGCACTCAAAAATTGTGGTTCCCAAAGTAATAGAATTCTAGTCACCACACGTAAAGACAAAGTTGCAAAGATGATGGAAAGTGCAAATACGATCAAGTTGGAGGAATTGTCTGAGGAAGATTGTTGGTTGGTGTTTAGTAAAATAGCATTTTTTGATAAGGATCCTCAGCAATGTGAGCAACTAGAAGACTTTGGCAGAAAAATATCAAAGAAGTGCAAAGGTGTGCCCCTTGCTGCAAAGACTCTAGGGAATCTCATGCGCTTTAAGAAAAGAAGAGAAGAATGGAGGAATGTTTTGAATAACAATTTGTGGGAATTAGAAGATGTTGAAAGAGGTCTTTTTGCACCATTGTTACTGAGTTATTATGATTTGTCATCACCTCTGAAACGATGTTTCTCATATTGTGCTGTCTTTCCGAAATGTCATGTCTTTGATGTTGATGAGTTGGTATACATGTGGACAGCACACGGATTTGTTGAGTCAAAGGGAAATATGGAGGTGGAAATCATGGCACGAGAATACTTTGAAAATTTAGTCATTCGCTCTTTCTTCCAAGAATATAGGGAATATATGGGGTTTGGCATGACTCACATGAGGTACAAAATGCATGATATAGTGCATGACTTTGCACAGTCAATTACTAAAGCTCGCCATTTGGGATATTCAATAGCATCCCAATTTCCTCCATCTACTGATAGATCCAAAAATCTACGCACTGTCATATTTTTTAATCATAGTGATTATAAGATGTCCAATTTAATCCAGAATTTTAGCCGTTTACGAGTATTAACTTTGCAATTTAGAATGGAACTTTCGGATACAATAGGAAATTTAATTCATTTAAGGTATCTTAATTTGTATCGATGCATGGAGCCTCCTTCTTGTGGCAAATGGTTGTTGCCTGAAACTATATGTAATCTATGCAATTTACAATTTTTGAGGCTTAAGTGTGGTTCTAATTCTGAGCCTATAATATTACCGCAGGGGATAGGTAAATTAATTAACTTAAGACTTCTTACTGGATATGATTTAGTGATTCCAAGAGGAATTGGAAGATTGACTTCTCTTAGGACATTAAATAATATCCTCATAGGTGATGAGGATAGCAAAGGATGTAAACTTGAAGAATTAAAAAATTTGATCCACCTTCGTGATTTGTCTCTATCTTTTAATAAAGGGTATGGTTTAGCTCCGAATGATAGAACAATTGAGAGTAATAATGTATTAATTTTAAATGCGTTAGAGCCAGCTCAAGACTTGGAGAAGTTACGCATTAGTAAGTACTGGGGCACCACAATGTCTCCTATTTGGTTGGCGTCTTTAACCAATTTGAAAGAGCTTTATCTCTTTTACGCCACAGAGTTAACGAGTTTGCCTCCTTTGGGGAAGATTCCATGCCTCGAATCATTAACTATACAGCATGTGAGGAGTTTGAAAAAAGTGGGAGTCGAATTTTTGGGAATAGAATCTGAAAACAAGAAAGAAGACATAAAAATATTCCCGAATTTGAAATATCTCAAATTTGGAGGTATGTACAATTGGGAAGAATGGATTGGAGGAACGAGAGGAGGAAAAAAAGACGAAGACTGTATTACTATAATGCCACGTCTTCAAAAGTTGACAATTCGCAACTGCAAAAAGTTAAAGTCGTTGCCGGATTTCCTGCGTACAACTCCCTTGAAGGAATTGGAGATCGTTGACTGTCCAATTATCAAGAAACGTTGCCGAAGAGAAACAGGAGAGGACTGGCACAACATTTCTCACATCCCAATCATCAAAGTAACTCATTTTGCTTCGATACGGTAACTTGTTCTGCTTCTTCTTCTTTATTTTGAAAACAAATACTATCAATTAAATATGCTCAATTTCTGGTTAAAATTCCCACGGAAAATAAAGTACAACGTTGATTGATGAAATTTAACATATTCACATAAATTGTTGCTTAGATTCAGCTATATTGTGATGTATCCAAAATTGCTTGATGGGTTTAATAAAATTTCACAAATAATTTTTTTTTAAAAAAGTTTGGAATTTTAGATAGACTAATCAAATGAATAGAGTCACAAAATTTTAACTCATTTGCATTTAAAAGTAAACAACTAAATCCAAATGCCTACCTCTTTCTATTTCATTTGCAGTATAATATTTTATATGGGTCTGCCTCATTTTCTTGATTTCGGTACACTAATCTCAAATAACTCATATGGTTTTATTTAGGCTTTGGGGTTTTGAACAGTCCTCGGCTTGATACGGATTGGTAACTTTTTCCTACTTATTTCATCCTTGATGGGCCAAGAATGTATTGACCCCTTGTGATAAATTAACTGATTAATTTAGCCAAGTTAATTAATTAATTCAATTAACATGCAAAATGCGTGGTAACACAAACAAATCACCAACTAAGTAAATATGCAGCAGAAAAGAAAGTTGACACGGTGATTTGTTTACGAATGGGAAAAACCTCCAAGGCAAAAACCCCACCAGGTGATTTTAAGGTCACCACTCCCGAAAATCCACTATTATCACAACAAACGGTTACAAGTAAAGGAATCCCAGTACCTTATACTAACCTACAGTTAAACCCTTACCCCAATACCCAATTGGACTTGTTCTATAGTAACAATCTCTTCTTTTCAATGCACGGCTCCCAGTACATGACTAACCAATCGATGCGCAGATCCCAGTACGCGGCTTACTCACCAACTTGAGAAAGATGTTGGCTGCAAAGTTCTTCAGTTTATCAATACGATGAAGATCACGAAACTCCTTAGTCACAAAACCCAATGGCGTACAAACGCAGCAGCTTCTTCAAGAGAAAGATGAACTGGGGCAAATTCTGTTTCCGGTCACAATTTCCATGAACAAAACTTTGCTTTACACTCGCGCAACCTTTGACGGCCCTTAAAATAATCCTTATATATGTTTAGGGTTGTGAGAAAAGAAAACCTAAATATGTACACACGGATTGAAATGAAATCAGAACTGAAAATCTGATTTTCAAAAATCTCGATAGATAACTTATCTATCGAGCAACTGTCAAGCATCGGGCTAAAGCTGCCTTTTAAACCTCGATAGATTCTATCTGTCGAGCTTAAAATTCAGCACTTCTTCACTTGATTCTTGGACAGATTTGCATGGCTTTAACACTTGAACTTGAAACCTTGTTCCTTGAAGTATTAAGCACATCCTAGATCTACCCAATTACAAGTAAAGTGCGTTTTGTCAAAGGATTAGTCAATTCTATATTGACATATGTTCCTAACATGATTCACATATGTCCTAACAATCCTCTATCTATTTTGTTTGTGTTTTAATATTTATATGGGTCTTGCTCATTTTCTTGATTTCAGGTAAACAAACAATGACCTTCCATAATTTTATCAAATTCTGGCAAAACTCACAACGACACTATCAGCAATGGTTTTCTTAAGGGCATGTAGATGAAATCTTGAAGGGTAACTGCTTCATCTTCTCCTATGCTTCTGTCATTTGGCTGAAATATCAATTAATTATTTTCATTATCTCTCAAAAACTCCCACCAAAGAAATTACTAGCAACTTTGTCAAATTTAGGCCAAACTCACAACGACACCATCACCAATGATTCTATCTAGTAGGACCACTATTTGCAACATTACCGGAATGCATGTGTGAATGTAAGGAAGAATTTTTATTTTTATTTTTATTTTTTAAAAAGAACCTTTACTAGTAGATTTTTATTATTGGCATATGGCCTTGTTATTTAATATTTTATTTTTACCATCTACAACTTATGCAACCTTCTATCCTATCCTTAGTTTTGAGGGCTTGAATGTATAGTTGCTAATCTTCAGGCTTTGATGTTTCAACTTTAAAAGTTTGAATTTGGATGCACATAGATTTCTTGTCAATGAAGATGGGGAAGAGTGGGATGTTACCGCCAAGGGTAGAGGGGAAATTTTGATAAATACTTGCTATTTGTTGCAATCCATTGTTGCCCATTTTCAAAAGGACACCGTAAAAAGTGGAGAGGAGAAGATAGGACAAGTCCAAACTTGATCTAGGCACTTAAATTTTGTTTCTTGAATATGTTACTCTGTCCTTTCTACTATTTTTTTTTCTAATTTATTTTCGCATTTGTATTTTGTTCCATGGTCAATAATTATTATTTTTTTAACCCAATAATGCCCTAGGAATTTTTTGCTCTTCTTCAGTCTAGACATCATGTAAAATATTTCTCAATCTTAACATCATATCATAGTGCTTTTTGTAGAAAGCTCTGTTATGACTTCAAACATGCTAGTAACATTTGTACATAATCTTTTATCTTTGTTTATCAATGCTAGAAAATTATTATTTCTTCATTCTATGAGTAATACTAGAAGTCAAACCATGGTGCAGTGGCAAGTGCCCTCCACCCAAACCATGTTTAGTTAGGGCAAAAGCATGAGCTTTTGCATCGGGTATAACAATTCTATGAGTAATACTACTATAAAGAAGAGAGGGGCATTCAAAGCCTAAAAGTGTTTTTGATAGTTATCAAGTTTTAAAGTTATAGGGTTAGGTACTTGCAAGTTATCTATTTATAAAGTAATATTGTATACTTATTTCATGTCTCAGAGTTTGAAGTATTTCGTTAGATGGAAGTGTGTGAAGTGCACAAGGTGACCATCAGGGATTCAGGCAAGAAGAGGAGACAAATACCTTGGATTATGTACTCTTCTACTGTAAGGAATATCTCGATATTTCTGCTTAATGATCTTTCTGTTTCTACTTATAATTTTCTCCATCTATAAAAACCTCATGCGGAATAACTAATTTTCTTTTGGCTTTATTTCAACCAAACATCAAATTTGGGGAAGTACATTTTATTATGAAGCAAGAGGTCACTCATGGATGCACATTTTAGAAAGCACTACAAAAGATACTCCTTTATCAGTTCTGAAAGCTCAAATTTGTGTGAAAACATAAGAGCTTGTTTAGACCCCCAATTAAAAAATACGGCTAGATTGCTTTTACTCTAACTTATCTAAGTGCGGAAACAGGAGTAAATGAAGCACAATCAACCGATACTACTCTAGCGCATAAACATGAACAACAAACAATGAAAGTAAAGCACAAGAGTAAGGGGAGAGATGCAAATACAAGATAACACGGCGATGTGTTATCGAAGAGGAAACCGAAGAACTCGGCGAAAAACCTCTCCACCGCCCTCCAAGCGGTAAATCGATCCACTAGACAATAAGTTGGGATACACGAATAGCAAGAGCCCTTCCAAGCCTAATCTACCCAATGCACCTAAGCCCTCCAAGCTCCTACTCCAACAAGGCTTCTTGGAACCGTGTCTTGTCTAGCTTTCAGGATCCTGCAATATGCCCGATTGCATCCGCCAAGCCTCACCGGCTTCTTTTGGCAAATCCCCAAAACTTTCCAAGCTCCAAAACACTCTCTACACTCTGAAAAAGTGTGGGTTGTGTTTGGGTACAAATCTCCTCTCAAAGTATGACAATAGGAGAATGATGGAGAAGAGGCTAGAATGATTTCTCACTAAGAATGAGTAGCTCTCTCTCAAAAAGATGGGTGTGTGTGTTGTAGAAAACCTATCTAGGGTTTTTCTTTCTGAATGGCCTCTATTTCAATTTGTGGGTAATGGGGGTATATATAGTATGGGTGAAGGGTAAGAAAGTCACACTTAAAAAACCTCCAGGCAGAATGTTTCGCAACTACCTCGCGGGAAGGTCTTACCTGCGAGACACTCGCGAAACTGACAGCACGAGGCCGGAGCACAACCACGAGCCCGAAACACAAAGCCGAAACGTCGAAAATAGAGAAGAGAGGCTGAAATGGGTCAGGTCGGCGGCTGAGTGTGGGTCGGCGGTCGAGTGTGGGTCAGCGGCGATGGGTTGTGGAGGCTGGGCTTGTGCAGATCGGCGATGGATCTGTGAGGAAGAAAGAAGCCTGTGGGTCTGGAGGAAGAAAGAAGAGATGGAGAGGCAGAGGACTGAGGAGACTGGAGAGAGACGCGGAGAGAGGAGAATAAACCAAGAAAGAATAAAAAATAAAAAAAGTAGTGTGAAAGGAAAATAAAAAATTATTATTATTTTTAGATGTTTGCTACAGTGCACATCTATAGATAGATGTGCACTGTAGCAAATCAGCTAAAAATTTTAAGAATACCTCCACTGCTGCAAGGCTGATTTTGATATTTTAGTGGAGCTAAAATAGCATTATAGCTATTTAGCTCCACTGCTGCAAATGCTCTCACTGCATGGGGTACTTTTGCTTTTTTCACTTATTGTTTAGGTGGGCTTCAATTATTTTGGGTTTGGTTGCGTTTGTTTTGGTTGAAAAGGGATTCAAAAAACCATTTTATATTTTTTTTGTATGTTTGGTAAACACAGAAAATTCAGTTAAACAATGCGTTGACAGTAAAATAACCCTCTTGGCTCGTAAAACCATTTCAAGTTTTATTTTACCTTGAAATCAATTACACTCCTCACCCACTCTCTCAAGCTTCTCACACGCACTCCTCACAGATACTCTCCAAGCTCAGTTGTGATCGAGCTCCACAGAGCAAGACACGGCAAACGGTGAGTTTCCATAGACCGAGTTCCAGTCCGATGACCCACAGTCCGCCAATCCACCCACGGTGAGTTTTCGTAACTGTTTGAACAAAAAATGTCCGACAACCTCACCATTTCAGTCCAATCCATCTCCGATGAACCCAGCTAAACCCACCCCGATTTCACCACATCCCAGTCTCCGACCCACGGCCCTCCGGTCTGATCGCGCCGCTCAAACCCATCACCGATCTGATCACGCCGCCTTAGCTCCACCGTCGTGCTCAAACCCATCTCCGATGAACCCAGCTAAACCAATGATTGGTCTTGTGACTTTTGATTTTGATTTTGATTGTGTTAAATGTTTTTATTTTGATTTTTGGTTGTGTTAATTTTATATTTTAAAATTTTTTGTAATAAAATTTGTTTGAAAGTTGAGAAAATGGTTGAAAAAATATGAAAAATTTGTAGGAAAAATAGCATTTTTAGAATGTTACCAAACACCGAAAATTGATTTTCAAACTATTTTTTATTGGAGAACCAAACACCCAAATTTTATTTTCCTTGCGAAAATTCACTTTCCATTGCATTCATTTTACACTCGAAATTCGATTCACATTGAACCAAACGCAGCATACTCCCACAAATTGTTAATGAGGCGGAATATATTATAGGTTCATTGACGCTGTCAGTTTGTTATTTGGTTTTGAGTTTCTCCTTTCTGAATCACACCTTCTAACCTATCTCCACTTCCTGTTTTTTGTATTGTCAATCTCAATTTCACTCTCCAAGTATGGCTGAGGGACTAGTTACCGGTCTCATGAAGCAGTTGGGTTCAACCGCTACTGAACAGGTGAAACAAAAGATAAGGTTGGTCGTTGGTGTCGACAAAGAAGTCAAAAAGCTTAAAGACAATCTACAAGCTGTGGTGGCGTTGCTCAACGAAGCTGAGAAAAAGCAATTTACAGATGAAACTGTGAAGGATTGGTTAGAAAAGCTCAACGATGTATGCTACGAGATGGAAGACGTAGTGGACGAGTGGAACACTGAATTGATCAAATCAGCAATCCAGAAAGAAGAAGAAGAAGAAAATGGTGAAGTCTGGCTGCAGGTATGCTCCTTTATTTCCACCCTTTCATGTTGTTTGGGTCAAGTTGATGAAGTTTCTAGGCGTCATGACTTCGCTCTCAAGATAAAAGAACTGAATGAAAAATTAGATGAGATTGCCAAAAGGAAAGATAGATACCAGTTTCTGTCAACTAATGAACCTGCCCCTAGAGAAGTTGAGCGACCACAAACTACCTCATTTGTTGATGTGTCTGAAATATATGGTCGTGATAGCATTAAGGATGATCTAGTGGACATGCTACTGGGAAAGGGTAGTGAAGAAAGAAGCCCCCATCTCATCTCATTAGTGGGCATGGGAGGTATTGGAAAAACGACCCTTGCTCAACTAGCCTACAATGATCCTAAGGTGAAAGCCCATTTTGAGATAAAAGGGTGGGTTTGTGTTTTCGATCCTTTTGATCAGTGCAAGGTGGCCAAAGAAATCCTTGAATCTATTGAGGCTCAATCCTCCGACTTGACTGCATTGCAAAGTCTATTGAATAGAATTTGTGATAAAGTTGGGGGAAAGAAGTTTCTTCTTGTCTTTGATGATGTGTGGATTGAAGACGATGCAAAGTGGAGGCCATTCATAGATGCACTAAAAAATTGTGGTTCCCAAAATAGTAGAATTCTAGTCACCACCCGTAAAGACAACTCTGCGAAGATGATGAAAAGTGCAAATACGATCAAGTTGGAGGGATTGTCCGATGAAGATTGTTGGTTGGTGTTTAGTAAAATAGCATTTTTTGATAAGGATCCTCAGCAACGTGAGCAACTAGAAGACTTTGGTAGACAAATATCAAATAAGTGCAAAGGTTTGCCCCTTGCTGCAAAGACTCTAGGGAGTCTCATGCGCTTTAAGAAAAGTAGAGAAGAATGGAGTTATGTTTTGAATAACAATTTGTGGAAATTTGAAGATGTTGAAAGAGGTCTTTTTGCACCGTTATTACTGAGTTATTATGATTTGTCATCACCACTGAAACGGTGTTTCTCATATTGTGCTGTCTTTCTGAAAGATCGTGTCTTTGATGTTGATAAGTTGTTAGAGATGTGGATAGCACACGGATTTGTTGAGTCAAAGGAAAATATGGAGGTGGAAATCAAGGCACGAGAATACTTTGAAATTTTAGTCATGCGCTCTTTCTTCCAAGAATGCAAGGAAGATAAATGGTTTGACCAGCATGCCTTGAGCACCAGCACCATTAGCACGAGGTACAAAATGCATGATATAGTGCATGACTTTGCACAATCAATTACCAAAGCTCGCCATTTGGGATATTTGGGATATTCAACAGCATCCCAATTTCCTCCATCTGCTGATATATCCAAAAATCTACGCACTGTCATCTTTTATATTCAATGTGATTATAACATGTCTAATTTAGTCCAGAATTTTAGCCGTTTACGGTTATTAACTTTGACCATTGGAATGGAAATTCCGGATACAATAGGAAGTTTAATACATCTAAGGTACCTCGATTTGACTTGGTGCAATAACGATTTGACTTGGTGCAATTCTTTGTCTTGTGGCAAATGGGTATTGCCTGAAACTATATGTAATCTATGCAATTTACAATTTTTGAGGCTTGATTGTAATAATATTTCAATATTACCGCAGAAGATAGGTAAATTAATTAACTTAAGACTTCTTACTGGAGGTAAATTAGTGATTCCAAGAGAGATTGGAAGATTGACTTCTCTTAGAACATTAGATAATGTCCTCATTAGTGATAAGGATGGCGAAAGACGTGAATTTGAAGGATTAAAAAATTTGAACGACCTTCGCCATTTGTCTCTAACTTTTGGTGTAAGTCGTTCTCCACGGCCTGATAGAAGAACAATTGAGAATTATTTATTAATTTTTAATGCTTTAGAGCCACTTCAAAACTTAGAGAAGTTACGCATTAGTAAGTACTGGGGCACCACAATGTCTCCTATTTGGTTGGCGTCTTTAACCAATTTGAAAGAGCTTCATCTCTATGGCGCCGTGGAATTACTGAGTTTGCCTCCTTTGGGGAAGATTCTTCCGTGCCTCGAATCATTAACTATAGCGACTGCGTGGAGTTTGAAAATAGTGGGAGTTGAATTTTTGGGAATAGAATCTGAAAACAAGAAAGAAGACGTGAAAATATTCCCAAATTTGAAATATCTCACGTTTTATCGTTTGTTCGATTGGGAAATATGGATTGGAGGAACGAGAGGAGGAGAAAAAGAAGATGAAGACTGTATTACTATAATGCCACATCTTCAAAAGTTGAAAATTGGCCAGTGCATAAAGTTAAAGTCATTGCCGGATTTCTTGCGTACAACTCCATTGAAGGAACTGGAGATCAGTGGCTGTCCAATTATCAAGAAACGTTGCCAAAGAGAGACAGGAGAGGACTGGCACAACATTTCTCACATCCCAATCATCAAATTAGCTTGATTAGCTGATGATCCTGAGGATATGACGAGGTAACTTCTTCTTCTTTTATATTCTGGTTAAAATTCCCACGGAAAATAAATTACTAACAACGCAGATTGATGAAATTTAACATATTCACATAAATTTTAATTAGTGCGGTTTATTGTTGTTGCTTAGATTCAGCTATATTGTGATGTATCCAAAATTGATTGATGGTTTAATAAAATTTCACAAATAATTTAAAAAAATAAAAAGGCTGGAATTTTAGATAGACTAATCAAATGAACAGAGTCACCAAATTTTAACTCATTTGCATTTAAAAGTAAACAACTCAAAATCAATTGCCTACCTCTTTCTATTTCATTTGCGGTTTAATATTTATATGGGTCTGGCTCATTTTCTTGATTTCGGTACACTAATCTCAAATAACTCATATGGTTTTCTTTAGGGATAGGGATTCGGATTCTGAAGCGTCCTCGGATTCTGACACGGGTTGGTAACTTTTTCCTGCTTATTTCGTCCTCTTTCTATTTCATTTGCTTTTTAATATTTATATGGGTCTTGCTCATTTTCTTGATTTCAGGGGAATAAACAATGACCTTCCGTAATTTTATCAAATTCTGGCAAAACTCACAACGACACTATCAGCAACGGTTTTCTTAAGGGCATGTGTAGATGAAATCTTGAAATCTGTGTGTGAGCAAGTCTGAACCAATAAATGGTAACTTCTTCCTGTTCTGCTACTTCTGTCATTTGGCTGAAACATCAATTTATTATTTTAATTATCTCTCAAAAACTCCCACCAAAGAAATTACTAGCAACTTTGTCAAATTTAGGCCAAACTCATGACGACACCATCACCAATGATTCTATCTAGTAGGCCTACTATTTGCAACATTACTGGAATGTGTGAATGTTAAGGAAGAATTTTTATTATTATTTTTTAAAAAGAACTGAGACTGAATGTGTAGTTGCTAATCTACAAATTATGCAACCTTCTATCCTTAACTTTGAGGGCTTGAATGTATAGTTGCTAATCTTCAGGCTTTGATGTTACAACTTTAAAAGCTTGAATCTGGATGAACATAGATTTCTAGTCTTAGTGATGTGTTTCTTGTCAATGAAGATGGGGAAGAGTGGGAAATTTTGTTTCTTGAATATGTTACTCTGTCCTTTCTACTACTTTTTAAAAAAAAATGTATTTCTGCATTTGTTTTTTGTTCCATGGTCAATAATGCCATAGGAATTTTTTGCTCTCCTTTAGGCTAGACATCATGTAAAATGTTTCTCTCTCTTTGGCCCTCATTCAATCTTAACATCATATCATAGGGCTTTTTGTAGAAAGCTCTGTTATGACCTCAAAGATGTTAGTGAAATTTGTACATAATCCTTTATCTTTGTTTATCAATGCCAGAAAATTATTATTTCTTCATTCTATGAGTAATACTAGAAGTCAGACCATGGTGCAATGGTAAGTGCCCTCCACCCAAACCATGTGTAGTTGGGGCAAAAGCATGAGTCTTGTGCATTGGGTATAACAATTCTAGATACTACTATAAAGAAGAAAGAGGGGGGCATTCAAAGCTTAAAAATGTTTTTGCTAGTTATCAAGTTTTAAAGTTATAGGGTTTGGTACTTGCAAGTTGTCTATTTATAAAGTAATGTTGTATACTTATTTCTTGTCTTAGAGTTTGAAGTATTTCGTTACATGGAAGTGTGCGAAGTGCACAAGGTGACTATCAGGGATTCAGGCAAGAAGAGGAGACAAAATACCTTGGATTATGTACTCTTCTACTGTAAGGCATATCTTGATATTTTTGCTTAATCATCTTTCTGTTTCTACTTATAATTTTCTCCATCTATAAAAACCTCATGCTGAATTTCTAATTTTCTTTTGGCCTTATTTCAACCAAACATCAGATTTGGGGCAGTACGTTTTATGATGAAGCAAGGTGTCACTCATGGATGCAAATTTTAGAAAGTGCTACAGAAGATACTCCTTTATCAGTTCATTCCGCAGCAAGTGTATCATGGCCATCTCCTGAGTAATCCATATTATATGGTGGGTGATGAAAGGTGAGCAAGCTAACTGACCAATTTTCAACTTATGTAATTTCTAGCATTATTTGTTAGGGTATGAAATCTAGTGTGCTAATTTTCTTGGCTTAGTGTTACAGATTTAGGAGATCTAGTACAAAGGTGTGTAGAGTGTGGGGAAGAATGGAATGTTACCACCAGGAGTGGAGGGAATGAGCTGAGAAATGCCTCTCTTGTTTTTTCCCATCAGCAGTTGCCCAATTTTGGAATGGACAGACCCCAATTAGTAACTAATATGTTCAACAAAAAAGAAGGCAATGAAGCCATATTACAATTGCTTTCTTTGGGCCGTTCAATTCTAATTCACAAATAGGTAACTTTATGTTCTTCTTTTGATGCTATTGCATTTGCTTTTTAATCCATGGTCGATAACTTTTATTTCCAACCCTTAAGGTTGCAGGAATGTTTTGGTCTTCTCCATTCTGAACATCATGCAAAACGTTTTGTTCTCATTTGGCCTCATTCATTGTAAACATTATGCAAACTCAAAACTAAGATAGGTAGGTGGTGAGTGAAATAGATAATTCAGAGATAGAGAAAGAGAAATTGGAAAGGCTTTAAGCACAAAACCCCAATGCTTATAAAAAAAAAAAAGCCCTGTTATCCATTCAAAGATGCTGCAAACAAGCTTAGCCTGTAATCTGGTTTTCTTTAGCAGTCCATCTTAAATGGTGACATATGAAAAGCAAACTATTTAATTTTTTAATAGCCCTACTCAGTCTTCCATTTATCATTTAGTTTTGGAAACCTTTTTTCATTCAACTGGTAATAATTGTTCTTAAGAAGAAAGTGGGGTGCCCCCATAGCTCAAACCTATACTTGTTAATCATCTAGTCTTGATGTTGTAGGGTTATGTACTTGCTATATATCAAGTTCCTAAGTAAATATTTCATGCTTTTTGCTTGTGTAGAGGCTTAAATGTTCCTTGGGCATGGGAGGGTGCAAAGTATGAGAAGCGGCCACCTGTAGATATGCAGATGTTACAAATACTTTGGCTTCATTTGTTGGATTAATTAACCATCACAATTCCTTTGGAACTGAAAATCAAGATATGCTTGTGATTTTTATTTGGAGCATTGGACACAGACACAAGATCTATCTTAGAGAGAAAAACCCTGATATGGTAGATGATATATTTTTCCCTTAATTTCCGTTTTGTTTGTTTGATTTTCAAATCCATACTTTTTGTTGCCTCTCCTTTGCATAAAGTCTTTGATAGGTCTGTTATGTTGTAGGAATTGGAATATTATTTTTTGGGTTATTTTTATGCTCCTCATCTCGCAAAGGAGTTGAATAAGTTGCTGGTTTTTGTTGATTCTAATGTTTGTAAGTGGGTTTTCAACATCTAATGCATAGTAGTGAAGTCCACTGTAGGAATTGACATTCTGCTGTTGGAAATAGTCTGTAAAACTAGTCACCCAAAAATTTATAAAAAAGAAGAAAGAAAGAGAAAGCATTGCTAAGTACTCATGTTTTCTGTTTTCTCCCCTTCATCTTAAGTCAATGACCTCATTTGTAAAACTTATGCAGTCTAAGCCTATTGGAGAAGAGTTGTCTATACTGTTGAAAATTGTTAGGCAAGGATGCACCTCAAAATAAAATGTACTGAACCTCTTTCATCAACAGGTTAATCTTGGTTTGCCATATGAACAACTGTGGGAGTTGAGGACTTGTTTAACGATATGGCAAAGCAAAAGGCATTATCTCCAACAGGGAAACCCTGGCAGAGAATTCACCATTTGCTGAAACCAATTTGTCAGTTGGTTTCTCAACTGATAGAGATGTGCCTCTAAGAGTGTCTAGTGTATTAGATGAAGATGAAGGAAGAGTTTGTAGCAGACATAGATCAAGGAAGAAAATTGAGATATCCATAAGGAATGCAAGAGGTATTGCACAATTGAGATCTTTTTACTTATTAAATATTCTTCATTATATATAATTGAAGAAGGAAATGTTCTGCCCACTTCTTAAATAATCTTTCTACTTGTTTGCCTGCCCACTAGTTTCACACACCAAGACTTTTTATGTGATGTATAACCAAGAAAATATTAAAAATAAATAAATGAAAAAACAAGAGAAAAGACAAGCATATGGACCAACTTCTAAGTGAAGATTTAAGATTTTGCATAGGTGATCCTATAATTCATGATCAAGCTCTAGTTTCTGCATACCATTCATTATGATGGCTGATTGTGTTCACATCCCAGCAAACATTTTATATTGATCTGTTGACTCGCTACACGCTTGGTTCAATTTAGACAAGCTTGAAGACATTGTTTTATATCCCAAAAATAGTAAATTTATTCAAGCAAGCATGGAATTGGAAAATTCCTCATTGGGAGGGCAGATCAGCACAAGCAAGGCCTTGTCCAAGTACTGAGTATATATTAAGCTCAATTATGGCCTTGTTTGGTGGGGGATTGGGGGCCAAGTTCTCTTTATGCTGTCTGATTTATTTTTTAAAATCAATATGATGATATAATGCAGTATATATTAGTATGTGCCATTGATATGCTAAAGGCTTGAGGGATTTTTTGTTTTACGTTTTAATTGTTGAGACCATTAATGAAAATTTTGGATTCAAAGCTAATAATTTCTAGAGTGTTGCTCATAATGATCACAATGGTACTATCTTATCAATTTGGGATGATGTTTCCATCAACCATAAGAAGAGTTGAAAATGAGAGGTGTTTGTATTATTATTCCTCTAATGCATGCATCTTCAATGTTTGATGACATTATTTCCTGCAAAAACATTATTGACCACTCATATATAACAGCCTTTGACGCTTTCGCCTTGAATGATTTTCTTCCTTAGTTGGTGATTAATGAAAAAGTTTGTTGGCATAAGTTACATAAATTTTCTCTAATTTTGATTTAAATCATAAATTTTTCTAATACTCTTCTCACGTACCTACATTTGTGTATATGAGAAATAAATTTCGAGGTTTTAGTATTTTATGATAAGATATATTCTTGTTGTGACATTTCTTCCTCATTTTTCGTGACGATCCTAACTCATTTGGAAATAATAGTATATTATTTGTCAATATTACAGCCCAATATGGTTTATTAGTTCCTCCTAGTAGCAGCCGGAGGGTAATACAAGTCAAAGAAGTGGAATCTCACTTGAGATAGGGAGCAAGCCAAAAACCTTGGTGGGAATGGACCACACACTATCTAATATCAGTTGCACAATCTAAAAGGATATGCTTTCGGTTTCAGAAGCTTGGGATGCAACTCAACTTCTACATTGACATATTGGATTCAAAGTACAAATCAATTTATAGCAGGTTCTCAAGATTTCATTTTCATGTATCAACTATAGAATATGTATTGATTTAGGGTGTGTGCATTAGTGCTCTATATTTTGGAAAAGTATCTTATTAGACTGTTTCATGAGAATTTCCTCTCAAAACACGTGTGAGTCCCATTTATCACCTAATACCATAACAAAAACAAAGTCTTAGGGTATGAAATCTAGTGTGCTAATTTTCTTGGCTTAGTGTTACAGATTTAGGAAATCTAGTACAAAGGTGTGTAGAGTGTGGGGGAGAATGGAATGTTACCACCAGGAGTGGAGGGGATGAGCTGAGAAACGCCTCTCTTGTTTTTTCCCATCAGCAGTTGCCCAATTTTGGAATGGCATTCAAAAATGAACAGACCCCAATTAGTAACTAATATTACAGTTGTTTTCTTTGGGCCATTCAATTCTAATTCACATATAGGTAACTTTAAGTTCTTCTTTTCATGCTATTGCATCTGCTTTTTAATCCATGGTCAATAACTTTAATTTCCAACCCTTAAGGTTGCAGAAATGTTTTGGTCTTATTCATTCAGAACATCATGCAAAATGTTTTGTTCTCAGTTGGCCTCATTCATTGTACACATTATGCAAACTCAAAACTAAGATAGGTAGGTAGTGACTGAAACAGATAGTTCAGAGATAGCGAAAGAGAAATGGGCAAGGCTTTAAGTACAAAAACCCCAATGCTTAAAAAAGAAAAAAAAAAAAGGAAGTGCTGTTATCCATTCAAAGATGCTGCAAACAAGCTTAACCTGTAATCTGGTTTTCTATGGCAGTCCATCTTAAATGGTGACATATGAAAAGCAAACTATTTAATTTTTTTAATAACTGTACTCATTCTTCCATTTATCGTTTAGTTCTTCAACCTTTTTTCATTCAACTGGTAATAATATTTTTTAAAGAAGAAAGTGGGGTGCCCTCATAGCTCAAACCTATAATTATTAATCATCTGGTCTTGATGTTATAGGGTTATGTACTTGCTATCTATCAAGTTCCTAAGTAAATATTTCTTGCTTTTTGCTTTTAGGCTTAACTGTTTCTGAGCATGGGAGAGTGCAAAGTATGAGAAGCGATTACCAGTAGATATGCAGATGTTACAAATACTTTGGCTTCATTTGTTGGATTAAGTAACCATCTCAATCCCTTTGGAACTAATAATCAAGATATGCTTGTGATTTTTATGTTGAGTATTGGACACAGACACAAGATCTATCTTAGAGAGAAAACCCTGATACGGTAGATGATATATTTTTCTTAGTTTGTTTGTTTGATTATTAAATCCATACTTTTTGTTGCTTCTCCTTTGCATAAAGTCTTTGATTGCTCTGTTTTGTTGTAGGAATTGGAATTATACTTTTTGGGTTATATACTTAATTTTTATGCTCCTCATCTTGCATAGGAGTTGAATAAATTGCTTTTTTTTGTTGATTCTAATGTTTGTAAGTGGGTTTTCAACATCTAATGCGTAGTGGTGAAGTCCACTGTAGGAATTGACATTCTGCTATTGGAAATAATCTGTAAAACTAGTCACCCAAAAATTTATAAAAAAGAAGAAAGAAAGAGAAAGCATTGCTAAGTACTCTTTGGATTGCTCGTGTATGGCTCATGATGTTCATCCCTAGTTTAATGCTTAGGCTTTGAAATTCCTTTTAACATGTTATATCTCCTTGAAATAGAGGTTAGGCCTCTAGGCCTTATATTTATTTTAGATCGGGAAAAATGCTCATAGACCCCCTAAACTTTAAGTTGGTGGACATAACATCCCCCTAAACTTTTATTTCGGCCAGTTTGCTCCATAAACTTTACATGACTGTTAAATCAACACCTCTGTTAATATCCGTTAAAATCACAAACGAAATGCTCACATGCATCTCACGAGAACTTCAAAAATGCCAAATTAGCAAGGCTGAACCAGTTGAGAGGAGAGAGAAACCAAGGGTTCAGTTGAGACTTAAGAGAGATGATCTAAAAAGAAGAATCGTCATCGCTGACTGCCTTGCCGTCAAAAAGCCACCGTTGTTACTGTCGTTGTATAGCCGCTGGTATGCCTTTTTATTTTTCGCACTCTATTTTCCAATCCTCCACGACCTGCGAGAAAGGGAGACAATGCAAGTGCATTTATTCTGGTTTTGGTGGCGATTTACTATAATTTTCCCCAATGGTTGGTTTGTTCACATTTTTTGTTGGGATTTGGTTGATTTCGGACTTGGTGGTTGACTTCTCTTGCTAGCTATATATTGGGTTTTTGTTAAAGATCTTGTGCTTACTATATGTTCAACAATATTGCTCTGCAAAATAGTGTCCACTAAACTGTCATTTTGATTTCTGGTTTCATCTTGATTTATGCTTTATTTTCACATTGTTTCTTACGGGTTTGGTTTGATTTGAAACGAAGTGGGTTTTCCCATTTTGTTTCTTTATTTTTACCATCAATATTATTATTCATTATTTGTTTGTGGGTCATGGAGGATTGGGAAGACAAAGAGCAAAACAGAAAAAAATAAAAAAATAAATAATAATAATAAAAAGCATAACAGCGGTAACAATGGTGGCAGTCAAAGGTAAGCTGGCCGACAACGGTGTTTCTTTTGGTTTGATCGTCTCTCTCAACCGGTTTAGTTTACCAAGCTATTTAAAAGTTTCCTATGAGATGCACGTGAGCATTCCGTTTGTGATTTTAACGGAAGATTAACAGAAGTGTTGATTTGACAGTTGTATAAAGTTTATGGAGTAAATTGGCTGAAATAAAAGTTTAGGGGGGTGTTCTGACCACTAGTTAAAGTTTAGGGGATATATGAGCATTTTTCTCTTTTAGATCATTATCATTGTTGTCCATTGTGATTAAAAGTATATTATTCTAATCATTTAAAACATTATGTTTCATTGCAAACTTCTTTAGTTTATAATCCCTGAATCCCACCCACCAGACCCTGAGGACAGAGAAGGGATGTTCAGCGACAACTTGGGGATGCGAGCAAGGATTTTGAACTGCCTTGGAAGTAAGTTTTCCTGTTTTACATACAAATATTTCCAAGGAACAAATTTCCCAAATTTGTCCTTCAAATATTGCTCTGATGCCTTAATAGGTTCTCTATCTGGCATGCAACTATTTGGTTTATTCTATCTTTCTCTACCTTAATCTATCAGAATGGTTGTCACTGATCATATAAATCACAGATGAAGCTAATTAAGCTAGGCACAGCCCGTGGTTGAAGTTATAAGCATGGGGAATGGTGTTGTGTTCTCTAGCGTGGTGTTCGACAGTGATGATGATCTAAATGATTGACCTCCAATTTCATCTGTTTTAGCTTTAATGTCCTCTGTTTTCTCCTCATCATCGGGCTTACATTCAAGGTTTGCATTTTTATTCTTCTTTTCTTATTTCTTTTTTGTTATATTTTTCACGTTATCTAAGATGTAGAACGATAGATTTGTATGTGTTTGTAATCACTTTTTCGAATATCTATATTATTACCATAAAATTGTTTAAACATTTTTTTAAGGTAAGAAAAAATATTGTTCAAACATCATTCCACCATGTGGTTATCTAAGTTTTAAATCATAGTCAACAAGTTGCAAATTACAGGGGTTAAGAGGTCTACTCAAAGCTTCCCTTTTCCATATTGTTTTGTCAATTTAAGAATATCTAGCCCTTCTTTTTTAGACATCGTGAATTGATTTATCTCAATCTCACACAATTAGTAAAATTTTGTCAAATAATACCAGTTTGCCTTTCAGCTCAATTCCATACAATGTTACATTACAATAACGGGCTTACATCCAGTACACAAAATATTTTGTATATTATTCAGAATGGTGTACTTATTGTGAATTTGCTAGAATTGGTAGGTGGGGAATCAAATCCTTAAATTGATCTCCAAATGCAGTTTAAAAGAGCTCACACATTGCAAGTGTCTTTGCTCTTTTCTAGAAAAGCATAATAGAAGAGTAGTTTAGATGGAGCTCTATCCCAGCCATAGGAATCAATCCACACTTTACGTGGGAACTTTGAGGACAGAAAAGTTCAGCAAGCTATTGGAGATGCAAGCAAGGACTCTGAACTGCCTAGGAGGTAAGTCTTCTCACTTTACATACTAATATGTCCAGTGACCAAATGTTCCACAAGGGTAATTAACATAGTAAAATAACTCGTGATAGAACTTACACGCATGGAGACTGGTATTGTCCATTATAGGGTGAGTTTTATAGTGATGATGATTTGAAAGATTGGCCTCCAATTTCGTCCTTTGTAGCCTTTATGTCCTCTCTTTTTTACCAAACACCCCCTTAGTATTCTCAATTGATCAAGCATGTGTCGTGATCACTACGAGTTGCGCAATAACATGCACTTCATCTTGAATACATTTTAACACTTGTTTAAAAATCCCAAACTTAAGCAAGGTATTGTTCATAGTTTGCCAACATTAAAACCTAGTCTCAACAATTCAAGTTTATGGAAATGTTCAATTTGGACATTGTCAAACTATTGAATCTTGTAAGTGACAACAAATAAGTCACATCTTTAATTCTATTGTCAGTACCTTTTTTCAAAACATTAAAAAAAAAAAAAAAAAAAAAAAAAGTCTAGTGTTCAAAGATCTTTGGACAATATTGTTAGGGAAATAAAAATTCACAAAATAAAATGTAAGAGCTTTGTACTTGTTTTAAATTTTAAATTTCTATATTAAAAAATTCAAAATTATTTTTTCTTATAAAGAGAGAATTTGAATTTTTTTTTTTTTTTTCACATTTGTGACCTTAGTTAAACAAGTTAAGTCAAATCCTTTCGAGTATTATAGTATTCAAATTTGGTGTATTTTCGTTCTAATATATATATATATATATATATATTGGTGTTTTTTTTTTTTTTCTTATAAAACTCACACTTAGTAGACTCACCCAAAAAAAAAAAAAAAAAAAAAAAAAATCCTTTAAAGCTTAACACTAAGATCAATTTTGTTTTATTTTTTGTTAATATCCATGTAACTCAATTGAATTAACACTTCTTGATATTTCTAACAAAAAATTTTAAGTTCAAATCTCTTTTCCCTATTACAACTATGGAATTGATAAAAAAAAATAGTATTAATTAAAGAAGCTGTATTTATCCATAAATTTATAGCGTGGTGAATAAAACTTAAAACCTCCAAGTTTAGGTTACATCTCAAGTCCATTGAGCCTACCTCTAGGGGTACTTATGGAAGTAACACTAAGCTCATTTTTTAGTTTCAAACTTGTTTTGTTCAAGAGCTTTATTTAAGTTCATTAACATAGCATAACTTGCAAAGCAATTGTATATTAAACGCATTATTTATTTCAAAATTTTCTCTTTAAAATTGCACATTAATTAATCATAGGGTTAAAAAGATTTCAATTAATCACCAAAAAAAAAAATATTGAGTATTTTTATAAGTATAACAAAAATTCACAATATTTTCAAAATTGTCTACCACCTCACACATGGATTATAAAATAAATTAATTAATTAGATAGAAAAATGCAAATTGGATTATTGTAAAATTGTTGTCCTAGTTTTATTAAAAAATATTACTTCTAAATTCTATTAAGTAATAAGCTCAAGAAATTAGTTTAGCAGTTCTTAAAGATCTCCTAATATTAATGAGATCTTGAGTTTGAAACTTCTTGCCAAATCCATGAAAAGGTTTGATGATTCTAACACTTTTTTGTTATAGCCATTAAAATCAATAAGTATAGCCATTAAAAAAATTATTAAAAAATAAAAATTAATTAATTAATTAATTAAAATTATTAAAAAAAAAAAAAAAAAAAAAAAACCTTTAGTTTAAAGAAACGACGTCATAGGCTCAACCCTAATAAACGAAAACCCACTTCTTCGTTCTTCCCTCTTCGTCTTCGTCCTCACTCTCCTCCTTCCTTCCTTCTTTCCTCTCTCTGCAACCCTAACCCTAACCCTAATACCAATAATCAAATGAACCTCTCCACACCCTCCAATCCCAACACAAATCGAAACCCACCATCACCAAAAGGCCAATCAGAATGCAGCAATTGCGGCAAAGCAAGCCAATCAGGCGGGTCCCACACCGACACCCACAACCACAAGTGGGCCCAGTTCCATTTCCACCACGTCAGGCTCCGAGGCGTCGACCGTCTCCTCTGCACCTCCTGCGTCCTCCGCCTCCACCCTTCTTCCTTCTGCCCTCTCTGCTTTGACCACTTTACCCCTCCCAACCCCCCAATTCACAACCATACCCCTTGCTCCAAATGCTCCTCTCTCACCCACTCCCACTGCCTCCCCACCACCACCGGCAACAACCCTTCTTCTTCTTACCTTTGTCCTCCTTGCTCTGACCCCAATTTCTCCTTCTTCCAATTCCAACCCCACACCGCCACCAGCCTCGACACCCGCTCCGCCTCCGTCCTCCTCTGCGCCGCCCGCATTGCCTCCGCCTCGATGGCGAAGGCTGCTGCCGTGGCGCGTGCTGAGGCCAAGAGGAAGGTCCGCGAGGCTGCAGCTGCCAAGAAGCGCGCACGCGATGCCATGGATTATCTAGCCATGGTGGAGGCTAAAGCAGGACGGAAGGACTGCTGCATTGAAAACAAGAATAAAGATGGGGTTTTGAGTAATGGGAATTTAAAGTCTTTGGAAAGCGTGGTTCCCAAGAATAATATATTTTGTATATTATTGAGAATGGTGTACTTATTGTGAATTTGCTAGAATTGGTAGGTGGGGAATCAAATCCTTAGATTTATCTTCAAATGCAGTTTAAAAGAGCTTACACATTGCAAGTGTCTTTTCTCTTTTCTAGAAAAACGTAATAGAAGAGTAGTTCAGAAGGGAGCTCTATCCCAGCCATAGGAAACAATCCTTACTTTACGTGGGAGCTTTGAGGACAGAATAAGGAAGTTCAGCGAGCAATTGGAGATGCAAGAAAGGATTCTGAACTGCCTAGGAAGTAAGTCTTCCCACTTTACAAACTAATATGTCCAATGACCAAATGTTCTCAGATTTGTACTTCAAATATTGATCTGACTTTGTATTAGGTTCTGTATTTGACATGCAATTTTTTGGTTTCTTTTGTCTTTCTTTTGCCGCATTAATCTGTTGGTATAATACTATGATTTAAATCATAGACAAGGGTAATTGACATAGTAAAACAACACGTGATATAACATACAAGCATGGAGAATGGTGTTGTCCACTATAGGGTGGGTTTTATAGTGATGATTGAAAGATTGGCCTCCAATTTCGTCCTTTGTAGCTGATAGAGATATATTAGATTAGTCATATTAGCCCAATGTAATAGGCCCAAGCCCACTCTTGCTTGTACTAGTAGTCTAGGGTTTAGTCACCTATATATACTCATGTTTTGTACTACACTCTTATACAATAAAGATGTAGCCTTTAAGGGATTAACCACGTAATCCTCGTGTTCTCGGTGTTCCTATTCCATGCTTCTCCTTCCGCATCCACTCTAGCATATACAACATGGTATAACACATTGTATTGCTAATAATAATATATTTAACAGTAGCCTTTATGTCCTCTGTTTTTTTGCCGTCACCAGGAAATTACATCATACATGACCTCTATTTATATTAAACTTTCCAAGCAGTTGTAGCATCAGCGTTCTTGGTAGGAGAATTGAAGTTAAAAAAAGGATATATACTATTATCATTGACTTTTTTGTACTCTTAACATATAATAATACCTTCAAATTGATATTGCAACTCTCATTTGCTTCTGTTTTATTTTTATTTTTATTTTTATTTTTTTGTGTGTTTTTGACTGAGGCTATTTTTCACATAGTTAGGATGAAAAACAAATTTCATTTTCCAACCAACATTTGGTCTCTTTTTTTTTGGGGGGTGGGCGGGGAAGAACAGCATTTGGTAGTTGCAAAGAAATCTAAAATTCAAAATTTAAATTGTTTGCTATTGTTTCAAAACATCAAAATTGATGGTGACTGTGCATAAAGAGTTAAAGACCTTTGTTGTTTAGTTATCATATCTTTCTTTTGCAGTTCAATTGCCTATACAATTTGCTGAGTTAGCGGCTTCAGCCTTCCTGCACAATCAGCAACTTATTTTCAAAGTACATAAACGAAATAAACTCTGGGTTCTGGTAGACTGGCACTGCATATCTCATCTCGACAGGTACGTGTTTAGTTTTCTTATTTTTGTCATAAATTTGCTTTTCTGTTAGCTTTTTCATATTATCTGAGAAGTAGAACAATATAATTATGTAATTATCATTACGAATTTTTATATTATTACTATAAATGTTGCTCAATGTCATTCTGCTGTGTTTATGTGAGTTTAAATTCATAGTGAACGAGTTTCAACTTACAGGAGATTAGAGGTCTAGTCCAAGCCTTCTTCTACATAATGTTCATATAAATAATTGTCTTACATAGAATGTTTCATTGAAATACTGGTCTTATATCCAGCATACAGACAAACTTACTAAAATTTTCAATATGTTGTACTCTTCATTGAGAAATTGCTAGAATTCATGGGTGTGGAATCAAACACCAGATTGATCTTGGGATGGATGGAGGTTACAAGAGCTTAAATATTGTGAGCATAATTGTTCTTTTCTAGAAAAGGGCATAAGAATAGAAATTTGCCCATTATTATACATTGAATAAATCATTTTGATTTCAAAAGTAAAAAATTTCCGTTAGATTTGCCATAATAAACCTATAGTTGAAACTCTTCATTTCTCAAGCTTTACTCATAAGTATGTTTTTCTGTTTATCCCCTTCATCTTTAATCAATAACCTCATTTGTAAAATTTATGCAGTCTAAACCTACTGGAGAAGAGTTGTCTATACTGGTGAAATTGTTAAGCAATGATGCACCTCAAATAGCCATGTCTTACATTCTGATGCAAGTTGCTAATTGAGAAAGATCCATAAGCAGAATGGCAAAGCTCATTACGGTAGAACAACAAAGCTCCCTTTCTCTCCTCCCTGAAGTTTTGTCCTTGTTTTCGAAGCTCTATACTCAATTCATAGATGCAAAAATGCTTAAAGATGAGGCTCCAGTCAACATCATGGATGTCAAGAAAAAACAATGTCCAGTGATTCTTCTGTTAAATTTCATTTTTCTGGTCATTAATTGCAGCTGAAAGATGAGCCGGAGTCTTAATAATCTTGAATCAGCCAGTTTGCTAAAGGTTAAATCAACAAGGTGGCTTTAGAAGCAGGTTTTTCATATATTTTTGTTGTTCGTGAGTGTTGCGCTTTTGTGTGGAGCTGTAATGAAATAATCCAAGCCTAAATGGCTAGGGCAGCTAAATTTCAAGTGCTCTTGGTCCTGTTAGCTTGGTTTATGAAAGATTGGTGCCCTGAAGTTTGATTTGTAATTGTGATAATCCTTTTGGCATTTGAGGAGTTCATAAAGAGGAGATTCAATTGTATTGTAGAGTGTGTGCAGTACTGTATTGTATGTATACTCTAATTATGTATTTTATATTTCATTAATTATGTATTATAGAACATGATCAAAGCTCTTGATTTTTCAAATCTCTTGTAACTTCGTTGCTCTTGATTTTCTCAAATCTCTTGAAATTTTTAGTTGTGTACTGTGCTAGAAAAGATTAAGAAACAAAGAATTGTTTTACTGTTTCCTCTGTTTCCTATTCTATTGTCTACAATCCCCGTAGATACTGATGTTTACTTAAGGGAGCTCCCAATCCATGTACTTTTAACACTGATTGCTTGCAAACAAATATCCCGTTCGTGACTCCAAGATCTACTGAAATTGGGCCTGTCAGTCTTGCAGAATGGGCTTCCGTTGAACCAGTCTGCAGCAAAGCAAACACTGCAAACAGATAGCAAAATACAACACGGTCTAATAACAGTTAGTTCACAGCAAAATCAGCATATATTTCTCAATAAAAATCTGATAAGTACATTTACACATGTTTTGGGCCACTCTTGGGTCTGCTTTTGCTTTTCTCATAAGCTTTGACGTGAAGGTTGTTTTTATCCTCTTTTTCTTAACCGCGGGCGACCAGGCCTTTGCTGCACCTCGTCCTAACGTTTTCTACAGAGAGACCTCTTCGTTGGTCACTTGGTCAAATTGGCCAAGGCATGGGCTTGGTGGGCCCTTCAGTCCCTTTTTCTCTTGTCCAACTTGGGCTTCTTCGGTTGGGCTTGGGGTTTCATTTGCCAGTCCAACGATGTTAAAAAAATGGACATCAACAATCTATAATTGAGCTTGAGGAGAACTAATTATAGTAAAACCCTAGATGCAATAGAAAGCTCTTGAAAAGTCTTTGTTCAGGTTGATTTGGCAATTTATGGGCTTGAATACTTTGAAAACAAAAAACTGGAATCATGACCCTTGATTGATCGAATGCTTACCTCAATCAATTGACACTTAAGTATTCTCAATTGATCAAGCATGTGTCGAGCAAATGTCGTGATCACTACAATATGCACAATAACTTGCACTTCCTCTTGAATACAAATTAACACTAGTTTAAAGACTACAAACATAATAAGCAAGGTATATTTGTTCACAGTTTGCCAACACTAAAACCTAGTCTCAACAATTCTAGTTTATGAAAGTGTTCAACTTGGACATTGTTAAACTATTTAACCTTGTAAGTCACATCAAATAAGTCACTTCTTTAATTCTATTGTCTGTACCTTTTTAGAAAACATAAAAAAGTTCTAGCATTCGAAGAGCTTTGGACACTATTGCTAGGAAAAAAAATCACAAAAAAAAATATAAGATAGCTTTGTACTTGTTTTAAATTTTAAAAATTTCTATATAAAACAATTCAAAAATATTTTTTCCTATAAAGAGAGATCTTTTTTTTTTCACAAAAAAAATTTGCTACTCTTGTGATGGCTCAAAAAGGGTATAGATGTCATGCAATCCTTAATGAAGGGGAAAGACTTTTTCAAAGCACAGCATATATATATATTTATATATATGAAAGTAGATAAATGTGTAGCGGAAATTAAATTTTGCTACCCTATGTTTGCATGTGAAGGAAAACTGTAAAGCATGTGAGGAAAGCGGTAAAGCATGTGGGGAAAGCTGTAAAGCCCCATGAAAATACCTCACACCCCTTTTTGGAAAACGTTTTTGCCCTTTTGAAAATAGTCTACTAGGATATAGTAGAAGCCTTTTTCAAAAAGAAAAGCCCCGGAGGCTAATGCCAATTTCTGTGTTTTTGAAAGCCAATGTTCAAAGATTATGGTTTTATTAAAAGCTCTAAAGGCTAAACTCTCATCGATCCCCAATGGAATCGCCAGTCTATCAATGCCAGGCTGCGAACGGTTGGAAAACCTTTGGGCCTTTGTTCAACCACCTGCTGTGGTGACGCTTCTGCGCGCTTGGGGCCCGTTGGAGGCCCCTCTCGATAATAGTGTGGTTTGTGTGGTGCTTCGGGTGCTCTCTTCCTCGGGGGAGGAAGGTATTTGTCTACCTTTGGAGGTGTGGCAAGAATCTTGTCCAAATTTTTGGTGATTACCAAAGGTAAGCGAAGTTGCCACCAATCATTGGGTTTTTCTAAAGTGTGATTGGTCACCTATTTCTAGTTGATTTTATTACCAATCCTAAGCTAAGAAAAAGGACATTTTTCCTAATCTAATGTGGATGGCAAAAAATCTTGATTCTTGAGTCCGGAAGTTTGGTTACATGTGGGGAAGGTGTTAGACACCCCACAACGCCTGTCTAAGGTCAGTCCTTTGTTTTGATAAAACCTTAATTTTTAGAGATTGGTGTTAGACACCCCACAACGCCTGTCTAAGGACAATCCTTTGTTTTGTTAAAATCTTAATTTTCAGAGATTGGCAGTAAAAAACATGATTTTGGCATTGGTTTTCGAGGCTTTGCATGCATGGGGGGCTTTGAGATTTGGCTTTTGAATGGGTGCCGTCCTAATCTATACTTTTCTAAGGCATTAGGGAAAAGTACCAGATTTCCACGGTGAAAATTCGACGACAGGTCACCTTAATTTCGTGGAGGTAATTAGGCATCGCTTTGCACAATCACATCAGAATGGGTGAGTAGGTATATATGTACATACATCATGCACAATGAAAGCACACAGAGTAGGAAAGTAAATGCCTACATCCCTAGAGCATGGCCCAAAATATAGGTGCAGGAAAGTAAACAAGGGTCGTCATACTCTAGAGATGAGGACGAATGGTACATGGCATGATATACCTAATACAACCCATCTAAGAGAGAAAGGAGGGAGGAAGGAAGGGGGTTTAAAAGAGTACATAACCAAATGGGAGAGGCTAGAACCCTAAATCTACTGATCATAGCCGCTTGGCTTATATCCACATGCTCGCATCCTCGTCCTTTTTGCTTGCGCCTGGGAGACCGTGCCCTAGCTCTATGAGTCCTCGCTCCATGTGTGTACATGCAAAGGTAAAGACAAGAAACCAGTAGACAAGAAATGGAAGGAAAAGATGCAAAGAGCATATGAAAGAGGCATAAAGCAGATAAGCATGATAGACATGGTAAGAAAAGAAACAAGAAAGCAAGCAAACAAGCGAGAAGGCAAACAAGCAAGAAAGCAAACAAAAGGTGGTGTTTGCGAGGGACAAATGTAGGTTTGGATCGAATGTCCATAGCTTCATTGTGTTGAAGTATGGACGACACACTAGCAAGCAAAACTTATGCATGGATATGTGAGCAAGCGTGTAAAAAGGCATAAAAGGCCAACGGGTGGCGCGAACAAACATGGTAAGCATAGCATCACACGGAGCGGAAAGGGAAGGGTATGTATGAAGCAACCCGACATCCGGAGATGCTTCCCAAATGGTCACATCCAAACAAGACCTCATGGGCATCGGATGTAACCAAACAAGATCAAACCTGCGGAGGGCGTCAAGCATGGCAAAGCCTAGAACAAGAAAGGCTAGCACAAGCATAAAACATAGAAGCAAGCAAGCATAAACATGCAAATAAGATGATCCAAACCCTTTGATGTGGGCCTTGGTGTATGGACGATGACAAAGACCATAGGGTCTAGATCGGGTCCTAACCATTAGGCCAAAACACAAGAAAATGCGATAAAAGGAAAAAAAGGGCTACAATAGCACATGACATGACAAACAAGGTCTAGGCCTAAGCACATAAATATGGCGAGAACCGCGCAAGTACATAGATGATGGCATAAAGCATGTAAAGAACATCGATCTAAGCATGTAAACACATCGATCTAAGCATGTAAACACATCGATCTACACATATAAGCATGGAAATGTGCATGTAAACATGTGGATATATATCTAAGCATGTAGATATAAACATAAAGGCATGGGAGAACGCAAACCCAAGCATACAAACATGTGACTGACATGGACATAGGCATAGGAGCATAGAACATGCATACAAACATGTAGATCTAAGCAAAGCATAGCCGGAGACATAATGTCAAGCATGTGAGCATGTAGACCCAAACATCATCACATTGGAAAGAAAAGATCTGAGCATCTAAAGCAAGGCATAAAGCATAAAATATGTAGAAGGGGCAACTAACACATGAACAAACATGGAAGCATATGGAAATAAGCTAAAAAGCATGCTAAAAGCAAGATAAAGCAAGGAACATGCTAGGTAAAGCAATAAATCATATTATTAAAGTAAGAGTAAGCAAGATAAAAGCTAGATGAAGCTTTGAAGAAGAAAGGGTATGGATAGTAGCTAAAAAGTTACATCCAAACCCCTTAAACCTCAAATCCAAGGTGTAGAACCAACGGATTACGAGGCGGCGGCCCTTGTAGGGCCGCCCCCTTCAAATTGTCCTAGACGGGGTTGATCTTGACACCCGTGGAAAGATCTTGACTTCCAGTTTCTAAAAATGTATGGAACTCGAAAATCCTGCGGTCGGATCAAAAGTTATGACTCTAGGAAGTTAGAAGTGCATCAATCGGTGCGTTAACTGGTTTTCGTGATATCTCGACCGTTTTAACTCCAATTTCGACCCATGAATAGTCATTGGAATGAGAATTTGATAATCTTCGCAATGGCATTGGGTTCAACCCGTTCTGATAGCCGGATCAAAATTAGGATTTTTAGGGCCCATCAAGAGTTAACTCCGGATCAAACTTAGTCAAAGTTGCCAAAAATCTCCGAGAAGCTCGAGTTTGATGTAAAACTATGAAAATTGATATTTTGAGGGGATTTTGACCTTATTTGACTTTCGACCAACCTAGGGTTGACTAGGGGCATTTTGGTCATTTTGGCTGAAAGAGGCGCTTTGAGTGCTCTGGTGTCCGAACAAGTTGCGTCACATCATTCTAGATGTTCTCATAGTCCCATGGAAAGAAGATGATATTTTTGGATTTTTCAGAGTTTGGCACGCAAATCGAGGGCGGACAAAATACGGTATCAACATTCGGGTCATAACAATCACAAATTTGTTTAACCTGACCCAACCCACCTATATATTTAAAAATATATTATATAATTAATAATTTTTTTATTTAATTTTTCCCCTATTTGGCTCATCCTATATAAAACCTAATTACCTCACAAACCCTAACAATCTTATTTCTCTCTTTGTTGCCTCCCACTCCCATTCTCCTACTCCACTCCTATTTGTTTATAATCTCACCACTAACATCATTTTCATAATACCTGGTCTCAACATTTGTGAGAAAAAGAAAAGAAAAATTTGGTGAGATTACAGTTGTTATATCTTAACCCTAAAATGACACAATCATCAAAGATAGGAGTAAATATGGTGATTTTGTCAAAATGTCATTCTATAAAACATGTGGGCACTGTTTTTAATGTCTTTTCCTCCTCAAAATAAGGTTAGTATAAGAGAGCTGCGGTGTGGAATTGCTTTCATTTGCTGAGTTTCTTTTCAGTTGAACCTAAAGCTTTGCCACTCAAAACACAAATTGACAGTCAGTCGGTAATACCAAGAGTTCATATTTTTATCCATTAAGATCATATTTGGGTCATCATGACCTATGGAAATTGAGACTTTATAAAATCCATTATATATATCATGGTTATACCCAAATGAGTGAGAGAGGAACAGATCTGAAGAAATGAGAGAGAAATCTGATTTTTTTTTTTTAATTATAGTTATAATAAAGGTTAATTCTTTTTAAAATATTTTAAAGATTTTTTTTTTTTGAGGTTTTTTTTTAATGATTTTTTTTTTTTTCTTGACATGTTTAATTAATTGTTTAAAAAAAAGTTTAATTAACGTGTCAAGATTTGATTGTTCTAACTAGTATATATGACAAATTTATGTGTCACTTAATGGACACATCAGTGTAGACATTTACGAAATATCTTCCAATCAAAACAATAGGTTATATTAAGGGGTTGAATAAAAAGTTTTAAGTTTTAAAGGAGCTATTAGGTTCTAAAAGTTTAGAACAATTGGCAAACCGTGAACACAAACTTGTCTAGATATAGATTCTAGAGTTTATAGGTATTATTAGACAATGCTCAATGTGATACAAGTCAAGATTCAAGAATATACAAGCTGCAAAAAGAAGAGTTCAGAAACTGCCTAGTTCGACCTATCGAGAAACAGGCTCGACCGATCGAAACACGTATCTGCAGAATTTTAAGTTCGGCCCAACAGCAGTTTAAGTACATTAAGGATTAGGGTTTCAGATCTACTTCTTCTAGTATATAAAGGAAACCCTATGCACGTTTTTGTGAGGCTTTTTAGAGAGAGAAGAGTGTGCCTCTTTTTGTATATAGGGTTTTGTATCCAAAAGCTCTCTAATATCTTCTATCGGTGTTATTCCTTGAAGAATCTCAAGATCCAGAAGATCTGAAGTTGCTGCATCAAGATCAACAATAGTTGAAGATCTAAACCTTCAAGGGTAGTCTTGGAGTCACAAACAGCAGAGTTTGTGTTGCTAAACCTTTGAGTGGTGTCTGAAAGTCACAAGTGTGGGTGCTTGTGTTGAAAAGGCCTAATAGAGAAGGAGTCTGTGGATTCGGATTCGAAGCTTGCATGTGGTCGTGTCAATAAGTTCTACATGTGGTAGTAATAGGATGTTAGTGGTTTAAGTCTTATTGTAAACTTTGATTCTCTATAGTAGATTTGCTTTTTATCTTGAGGATAGCTAGGTTAAATCCTCCCCAGGTTTTTTATCGGTTTGGTTTTCTTGGGTGATCATATCATTGTGTTTTTTATATTTCCACTGCTTTACATATATGATTTATGTTTGTTTGACCTAGATCTGAATAATAAACCTAAGTATCCACTTGGATAATTAATTAGGTTAAACAATCTAGTTTACAGGGATCTAAAAACTAACAGAATTAAAATCAAAATCACCCAACCATTTAAGGATATAATTTACAATTTAGTCATAAGAAAATGAAAAGATGATGACTTTCATTTTTATAATGTGAAAATTTATTTTAGGAAGCTCCATATATAAAAGAAAAACGTTAATTGTGAGATAGAGAAAGTGAAACAATTCATAATTAAATACTGATGGATAAAGAGAGAAAAAAATGATATTAATAGTGGGCCTAGATGAAATACTGATGAAAAAGTGATATTAATAGTGAGCCTAGATGAAAACTAATAAAAAATTGGCCACATCAACATTGTGTAAAAATGTTGTAAAATAATTTATAACTGTATCATTACTCAATTTATTTTGGGATGTTCCAAAAATAAAAGAAAGGCTTCTACCTTTTCAATCAAAAAAAGAAAAAAGAAAAAGAAAAGCGTTAATTGTGAGATAGATAGAGTGAAGAAATATTCATAATTAGATACTTATAATTTTATCTCATAGAGGAAAAAAATCCACATCAACACGATACTGATTTTTCCGTTTGCATTTTTTTTTTTTCTTTTCTTTCTTTCTTCTTCTTCTTCGTTTTTCTGTTAAATAAAAAAAAGTACGAAGAAGAAGCAACTGATAAACGATAATGTCTTTTACTTAGTTGACAAATATTACTTCCTAATTCCTATCCATTCACTTTGTTTGTTTTTTTAAAGTATTTATCTCCTCAATGCTATATCTTTGTGACGATTGCTTCCCAATCGGCTATACCATGGGCTACTACATGAGAAATGACAACTTATAAAGGCCTCTGCCGAAAACTTTAAATCCTCTCATCCTCTAATATCACCATCTCCAGTTAATTCCCAGCTTGAAGCGCGAGCATCTTCTTATTAATATGATTTTCACTGTAGTCCCAATTTGTATTGTCTATTATATATATGGTAACATTATTCTCCCTTTATAGAGAGGGGATTAGGATCCAAAGTCTCCTCATAAGGGAGAGTGAAAATGATACTAAACCCATCAAAAAAAGAAAAAGAAAATGGTACTAAACCACAAAAATCTTTACATATTTTGTGAAATTTTTCATTATTTATGATACTAAATTCAATAAAAATAAGCTCATATCCTGATTTGAATGATCTCACACTAACTTATGCTTTTCTCTAACTATTGACTAACATATTAGGATCATTTCCATTTCAAATGGATTCATTTGTGATTCACATTAAATATTATAAATTTAAAGGTGTATTCAATATCACATCATTTAAAATTTTTTAAACAATATGGCACTTTGTAGATTGTCAAATTGTGAGTGCGTCATCCGTGGAGTATTCATATATTGAAAAGTTCAGAGGTTTTGAAGCGGCAGAAAGTTTCCATTGTAAGTTCATCTACTGATATTGTAGAATTTAGGCACAAATGTTTTGTACTAGATATTAAACTTCTCTTTACTATAGTAGATTGCTTATTGGAAAGGTTTCCCCCTAGTTTTTTTTATATATTATGAAAATAGTTTATTTATTTGGTTTTCTAGGTCATCATATCTTGTCTTATTTACTATTTTGCTATGCATGATATTAATGTTTGTTTGTTTAACCAATGACTATTCATAATTTGCCTAATTAATCACTTGACTTAAAAATTGGTTAATTATATCAACTGGTGTTTAAATTTCCCAACAGATTTTTTTTTCTTTTAAACTATTTTTTTAATATAATAAGGATATAAAAGTAAATTTATACAAATTACATTTTTTATCTTCTTAATTTTCTTCTCAGCTAAACAAAATAATTTTCTATCCCCCAACCAAATACATATAAAGTAAAATTAAATCTTTTCTATCATCCAATCAAACAAAAGCTTAAAAGTAATTAAGCATGATTGATATGGTGTATGGCATAAAAACTACAAAAGCTGAGGGAAAAAGATGAGATTTAAATTACAAACATAAAACATCCCAAATGACACTGTTGTTGCTGAATTATTACTTGAACCCTAAGCCTAAAGCCTTTCTAAAGAGATGTAGGGACACCTCATTCGAGAGAGGAAAATAAATTTTCCTTTCTAAATGTTGAAATCAAGAATCCAAGCTCGGAAAAGGATCAACAATGAAGGAAAGCATGCAGAGACGTGAAGGAAAGCATGCAGAGAGAAGAGAGAAAGTGAATCTTCTAGAGCTTCTGTGTGAATGATTTTTGTATATTAAAATAACTGACTCTATTCCTTTTATATAACAGAAACAGAGGACCAAGTCGAGCTATACAATCAGCCAATACAAATGACAAGTGGCCTAAACTAACTAAGTATAAAACTACTAAACTAATATCTACAAGATATTCTATGTGACAAATATCTACAAGACTAGATATTTACAGTATATTCAACAATGTCATGCTAGTCTAAACTATCTAGTTGTACATTGTAGCATGGGCAGTAGACATTTTAATACTCCCCCTCAAGATGAACCGTATATATTCACCAGGTTCATCTTGGAAAGAAGATAAAAAAAACTGCCTCTGTCCAAGAGCTTTAGTGAAGCAATTTGCTATCTGGTGCTTTGTTGGAATGTGGAAAGTCTTGATAACACCAGCTTGGATTTTCTCTCTAATGAAGTGACAATCTACTTCCACATGCTTTGTTCTCTCATGATATACCGGGTTGGCAGCAATGTACAGAGCAGCTTTGCTATCACAGTACAGGTAAGCAGCTTGTGTATGATGCACCCCAAAGGTTTTGAACAAAGCAAATAACCATACAATTTCACTAGTTACTGTTGCCATAGCTCTGTACTCAGACTCAGCTGAGGATCTTGAGACAACTTGTTGTTTCTTGCATTTCCAGGAAATTAGAGAATCCCCTAGAAAAACACAAAAACCTGAAACAGATCTTCTTGTATCAATGCAAGCTGCCCAGTCAGCATCACAGTAAGCCTTCAGTTGTATACTTGAATCTGCAGAGAGAAACAAACCCTGCCCTGGTGTTTTCTTCAAGTATTTGATGATTCTATATGCTGCTTGTAAATGAGGGACTTTAGGAGAGCTAAGAAATTGGCTCAATTTATGCACTGAATAGCATATATCAGGTTTGGTCAAAGTTAAGTAAAGAAGTTTGCCAATTAGTCTTCTATACTGTGATACATCTAAAACGGATTGACCAACAGAGTTGCTGAATTTTGCAGATGGCTCCATAGGTGTGCTTGCAGGTTTACTAGCCAACAAACCTGTATCAGCAAGAAGATCCAAGGTATATTTTCTCTAACATAAAGAGATACCTTTTGTAGTCCTAGCCACCTCAAGTCCAAGGAAATACTTCAATGTACCAAGATCCTTAAGCTTGAACTTACTATCCAGAAACTGTTTGAAAGAATTCATGCATCCACATCACTGCTTGCAATTAAGATGTCATCAACATATACCAAAATGATAATGATAGAGCATCCCTGAACTCTAGTGAAGACTGAATAGTCAGATTTGGATTGTACAAACTCATGATCAACAATTGTGGTAGACAATTTAGCAAACCATTGTCTGCTAGCTTGTTTAAGTCCATACAATGACTTGAGCAATTTACAAACCTCCCCTTTGCTGCCAAAACTAGGTGGTGGATTCATGTAGACCTCCTCATGAAGATCACCATGGAGGAAAGCATTATTGACATCAAGCTGTGTCAAATGCCAACCAGAAATTGCAGCAAGAGCAAGTAAGGTCCTGACTGTGACAAACTTAACCACAGGAGAAAAGGTCTCAAAAAAATCAACGCCCTCAGTTTGAGTAAACCCCTTAGCCACCAAACGAGCCTTATACCTCTCCACAGAACCATCAGCTTTCAACTTCACTTTGTAAACCCATTTACACCCAATGGGAACCTTGCCAGGAGGAAGGGGACACATAACCCAAGTGTTGTTAGCCTTAAGAGCATCAAACTCAGCTTGCATTGCCTCTTGCCATCTAGGATCCACGATGGCTTCAGCATAAGAATCAGGCTCCTTAGAAACAGAAAGGGAAATGGCAAAAGCTCTATGACAGGTAGAAAGTTTATCATAAGTCAAAGTGGATGAAATGGCGTAGAGAATACCTGAAGGAGCAGAAGCACTGGAATCAAGAGGTTGAGTAAGTGAAGCTGAAGCCAACACATGTGAAGAAGCTAGATTGCAATGATAATCAAGGAGATAAAAGGGTGCTTTGTGAGGTCTAGAAGATTTTCTTTGAGGCTGAGGTAAATGAGGAGAAATAGAAGTGGGAAGCACAGGTAAAGTAGGATCGGAATGAGGTTGCTCTAAGGTAGAAGGAGGTGACACAAGATCTGGAAACTCATCAGGAGGGGTTGCAATGTCTGTGGTAATAGCAGGAGTGAATTCTGCAGAAACAGGAAGAGTGAAAGATTCTACAGAAACAGGTGATGAACGAGATTCATTCAGAACAGATTGGGATGGAAAGACTGAATCAGAGGGTGTTAAAGAAAGAATGGGGTTGGATTTAGAAGTCCAATGTTTAAAAGGAAAACAGGACTCTTTGAAGACAACATCCCTGGAGACAAAACAAGTCCTAGAAGCCAAATCATAAAGCTTGTATCCTTTGGTACCAAAAGGATAACCAAGAAAAATACAAGCCTTGACCCTGAGATCAAATTTGGACCTATCTCTAGCCAAGGTAGAAGCATAACAAAGGCATCCAAAAGATTTAAGATGAATATATGAAGGAGGCTTACCTAGCAATATTTGAAATGGAGTGAGATCATGCAAAATAGGACTAGGAATTTTATTAATCAGGTAAGTTGTAGTGAGAACACAATCATCCCAAAACTTCAAAGGAAGATTAGCTTGAAATCTCAAAGCTCTAGCAACAGCAAGAAGATGCTGATGCTTCCTTTCAACCACTGAGTTTTGCTGTGGTGTTTCCACACAACTAAGCTGATGTATGATACCTTTAGAAGCATAAAAGGAGTTTAAAGCAAACTCAGGTCCATTATCAGATCTAAGCATCTTAATAGGAACCTTAAATTGTGTAAAAATCATATTATAAAAGGTTTGAATTAAGCATGAAGTCTCAGACTTGTGTTTCATTAAGTAGACCCAAGTACACCTACTATGATCATCTACCAAAGTAAGGAAATACTTGGAGCCATTTAAAGAAGGAGTAGAATAGGGGCCCCAAATGTCAGCATGAATTAGATCAAAACAAGAAGAAGAAGAAGAAATAGATGCAGGAAAAGGCAACCTTTTTTGCTTGGCTAGAGGACAAATAGAACAGTTAAAAGTTTTATTGATATTGCAATTAATGACATCTGGTACAAGAGAATGCAACAAGACTAATCTTTGTGGGGAAGGGTGACCTAACCTACAATGCCATAGGCTAGTGTTGTCAACATCAGATGTACAAGAATTGAAACAAAAGGAAGAAATTTTAGAAAGTTTAGCAAGTACAGTAGACACGGATTCAGGTAATGAAGCAGTAAACTGACTTCTTTGTAATGTATAGAGCCTACCTTGCTTTTTACCCAACCAATCATCTTCCAGTGCTGTAAGTCCTGAATAAGACAAAATTGTGAGAGGAAGATGCAACAACAAGAAGAGGATTGAGTCAGTTTACTAATGGAGATTAAATTGAAAGAGAATGTGGGAATGCAAAGCACATTTTCTAACAGCAAAGTGGGAGAAACTTGAACAGTTCCAATATGTGAAACCTTAGCCATGTCACCATTGGGAAATCTAACAGAGATGTGAACTATGGAGGTAATGGAAGTAAAGAATTGGATGGAATGAATCATATGGTCTGTAGTACCACTATCTAAAATCCAGTCACTGGAACTAATGTGAGTTGTGACTGTACTGGAAGAAAAAACAGAATATTCTAAAGAAGGAGCTGACCAAATACCTGAAACCTCATGTCCCTAAAGAGCAAAGGAAGACTGAGTAGGCTGAGTGATGATGTTGGCAACTTGGTGTGTGTTAGAACCTTCTCCTGGTGTTGCTTGTGTACCAAAGTGACTGTGAGAATTCAGCAAGCCAAGTAATTGTTGATACTCGGATCGGGTTAAGTTGACACTTTCATCAAGAGAAGCATCAGCTGTTACAACATTATTGGCAAAGGAAGCTGCTTGTGGAACCTTGTTTTTGAACTTGTAACCAGGGGGGTATCCGTGAAGCTTGTAGCACTTGTCAACAACATGGCCTAAAACACCACAATGAGTGCATTGTGGTCTGTCAGACTTAGCTTTGTTGAATGACCTGCCAGAACCATTGGTCTTGACTGCTAGAGCAGAAGACTCAATAGTATTCTTCTTGCCAACCTTTCTTTGTTTCTCATCTTGAATCAAGAGAGAAAACACCTTACCCATGGGAGGAATGGGATCCATCAGTAGAATCTGCCCTCTAACTGTGGTATAAGTTTCATTAAGCTCTATCAAAAAAGACATAACACAATCTTCAGCTTGATGACCACAGGAGCAAGTCCTATAATCTGAAATTTCTTGCCACAATGACTTAAACTTGGTGTAATAGCTACTGATGCTCAAATCTTCTTGTGCTAAGGAGCAAATTTCTTGTCTTAACTCAAAGATGCGTGGTCCATTGCCTTGAGAGAATCTGTGTTGCAAGTCCAACCAAACTTCCCTAACTGTTTTGAAATAAACCACACTTGGTTGAAGATCCTTAGACACAGAATTGAATAGCCAAGCTAGAACAGTGCTGTTGCATTTGCACCAAGCAGTGTAAAGAGGATGATCCATAGATTGAGGCTTCAACAGAGAACCATCAATGAAACCTATTTTGGATTTGGCATCCAAAGCTATGAGAATAGCCCTACTCCAGGTGCTGTAGTTCTCCTCAGTGAGATGTTGCACAACCAATGATACACCAGGATTGTCACTGTTTGACAAGATATATGGGCTGGAAGAGTTCTCCTATGGCTGAATGGTTGGAACTGTGGCTGTGGTTCTTGGAGTGCTATCACTCATTTCTTCAGATCAAAGATCAAGAATTGATGAACTACAAACAAGGCCAGGAACAAATACTCCACAGCAAATAATGATGAATTCTAAATCAGAATTCAACAAGAACAACAACGAAGGCCTCAAAAATCCAGAATTCAATAAGAACAGTAACGAAAGATTCAAGATTCTCAGAATGAGAATTGAACCAAGAATTGTATGTAAATCTTTGAAGAATTGAAGATTTAGACAATGAATTCAATCATAGAAACCCTAAGTCTCTATTATAAGAATCGAGAATTTAATTTTCAACGATCAAATCAAGATCCAAGTGAAATTCAATTATTGAAACCCTAATTTCTGATTTTAATTTGCTAAGAATTGCAAAGAAAATCAAAACATAGGGGAAAGAAAATTGTGCGCAAATTAAGAGAAAATACAAAGAAATTTCTACTCGATCTGAAAAAATGCACAAAGAAGAGAAAGAATTGAACGAGGAATTGAACTAGCAAATACAAAGTGTACCAAGAATGAAGACTCTGATCTAGTTCGGCTCTGATACCATGTTGAAATCAAGAATCCAAGCTCGAAAAAGGATCAACAATGAAGGAAAGCATGCAGAGAGAAGAGAGAAAGTGAATCTTCTAGAGCTTCTGTGTGAATGATTTTTGTATATTAAAATAACTGACTCTGTTCCTTTTATATAACAGAAACAGAGGACCAAGTTAAGCTATAGCCAATACAAATGACAAGTGGCCTAAACTAACTAAGTATAAAACTACTGAACTAATATCTACAAGATAATATCTACAAGATATTCTATGTGACAAATATCTACAAGACTAGATATTTACAGTATATTCAACAATGTCATGTTAGTCTAAACTATCTAGTTGTACGTTGTAGCATGGGCAGTAGACATTTTAATACTAAAACCTCACGGCATTGTTGCCGTGTAAAGTGTAAACCCGACATGGCATGTTGGCCGACATTTCTTTTAAGACAGTATTTTCTGTCTGGGATTGTTTATTTCACATGGTGTGTTATTATAAACCAAAGACTTGACTTACAAGAGCTTTATCATTTTCTACATTCGGTGAGAAAATCGAGCAGAAGATTAGACCCAAATCTATTGAAACATTGTAGGGAATTAACCCGAATTCCCAACCTATGAGAAAAAAAAAAAAAATAGAGAAAACACACGCCAAAGAAAAACAATCACACGCACAAGACAATATTTACATAATTCGGCAATTTGCCTACGTCCACGGAGTTGCAGGGATTTTACTATTATCAGTGAAGAATACAAGTTGCGGCTATAGTATTTTCACTCTCTCATAAACACGGCAACAACACCCACCATAAAACCCTAATTACAAAAGGCGGTTCCACAATGGGCTAAACGGGTCAAAAAAAAATTTTCATGAGCGCCCCCGGACCCCCAAGAGGCTTGTCCATGAGCACTCCGGCTCCGCTCCATGGACTAAGCCTCAGTAAATCTCCCATTAAAAATCACGCAACATTATTCGGGTCGGGTCGGGTTATCAAACCAGATCAAACGAAACTAGACTCCACAAAGCCCAACAAAACATACTTCAAAGTTGAGACTTTTTGAAATTACTCGCATCGTTTTTCGCAAGGCAGCAAGGACAAATTTAATACCATGCGAAGTGTCAAACACAGTGGAAAATCATGATTCAAACGTCAAGTGTGGAGCCATATTATGGTCGCCTCCGTCAGAATCCGCAGAGTGAGTCAATGACTTTATGACAATGTTAAACATCGTCCAAGCAACCCATGTAAAACTATCGAACCATTCCCATTGGAAAATTGTGGAATATCCAATGTGAAAATAATATGATTCTTCTAATCTTCTTCATGTTAGTAAACAACGCTATTTTTTTTATTCAAGAGCAGTACACATGTAATAAAGGGAAATGTTAATGAGCACACATTACTGTTGTACATATATATAATATTCGAAATAAAGGGAGGTATAGATGTCTATCACTGTTCCACCCAATACACTACATCATCATCATGGATTCATGGTGCTGGGACCCTACTGCCAGTTGCTTTGCAGCCTTATTTCCTTGAGTGGACACAGTTCCAAAGCTTGTATGGCGGAAACTACTCGGTAGGATTTTTATGTCATGCATAAGTTGACCAAGTCTTAACGTACATGTTGGGTGTGAGTTGAGAGCTCCGTTGTCACACACTGTGAATTACAGTCCAATTCTGCCTGAATCCTAACGTTAAAATAATTGTATGAAACATATTGATTTTTTTTTTTTATTATATATATTTTTTTTTTAAATTTGCAATTACCTTGCTATCAAAACAAAACTCTCTCTCTCTCTCATGCAACATAGAAACACGAATACACACACTCAATTTATTTTATTAAAAAAAAAAAAAAAAAAAACTCAAAAGTTAGAAAAGCTTTAAACATGATTTAGGCATCAATTAAATTAGTTGACAAATATTACTGACTATCTATTCACTTACTTTGTTTTTTTAAGCATTTATTTCTTCAACACTATCTTTGTGATGATAGCTTCCCAGTCGGCTATATCAAATATGATGTAGTTGCTCTCAAAACATGTGTATTCTTTTCATGTTCGGTGTCCTAATCTAATCAAGTTGTCAACAAGCAAAAATTTCAAATGATTTTGTTTTGAACATGGGTGGTTTGTGGATCCAAGCCATTTAGGAAGGCTAGTATCTAATGTGTCCAATATGATTATATGACCACACCATTTAAAAATTAATTTGATTAGATTATCCTAATCCTAGCCATTGACCATATTTCCTTTACTACTACATCTAAACCATTAATATTACCTCCTCCTACTAGACCCCAAAAGTTTTATTCTAATGGACATATGGCCATTTTTTTAACTTAGAAATTTTTACAATCATGGTATCTCGTGTTTTTCCTTAGGTTCAAAAAAAAAAAAATATATATATATAAATATATTCTACCTTTTTTTTTTTTTTTTTAATAAATAAAATGAATTTGCACTCCCCTTAAATCCCAAATTTCATTATAAACAAGAAATGCAAAATCTCCTTACATAACATAATGTGTAGACTATGGCATGGGCGGTGAGGCTTCAATGGAAACGTATATATAACTACAGGATATTTTTAATGGAGATGTTCTTGGGTTAGAGATCCATTGGCTAAATACTTAAAGATGGTTTCAATCTCCATAATTTTCTACCAGAGAAGCTTGTTCAGATTGTAGACCTAATCCTTCTACCAAGAGAAGTTGAAGAAATAGCAACATCAATAGTGGGCAGAGAAGATAAATTTGAAAATGAAATTCAAGAAAATAAAGAAACTCATGATATTGTGAACCTATACCAAACTGATGCCAATGTGCATAAGTGCTTAGTCTCGATCTTTGAAATTGGACTTGCATGTTCAATGGAGTTGGCAAAAGAAAAAATGAATATGGAGGAAGTTACTAGAGAAATGCATTTGATTAAAAATGCCTTTCTTGGTTCCAGGATCCGTAGAGGTGGACTATCCAGTAGAATCCAAGTTGAGTTAATGCTATATTTCAATTTTGAATTTGCTTAAGTATAATATCGCATGAAAATTATCTCGCAAAATAATTATTAGTCAATAGGAACATTTTTGCTGAACCCAATACATGTTAGTCTACAAAAATACGGGCCTACTTGTTAGTGTTGTTTAAATAATAGTTTTCGTTGTTTAAACAACACAATACGTATTTTCACAATAACTCGAGCAACATTGGATTTCATCATATATTTATCACAAAATTCAAGGAGGATATTGTCATTTCCACCAAATATTATTGGTTATTGTGGTCTCTTTTTTGTATTGTTTTGTTTTTGGTTTTGATAATGTTTAGAATCCAAGAGCCAAGGGGGAAATAGACCTCACATCGTACTGACAATTTAAAAGAGCAAAGATTTGGTTTTATCCCAAATTCACTTAGGATTTTAAGACCCAAAACAAAATCCTCATATTTGCAAATTGCAATGGCATCGAATCACTTAAAATTCTAAAAATCTAGCCAAACTCTATAATAATTCACAAAACGCCTAAAATGATTGAAATACCCTAAAAGATTTGTTTTGATCAAAATACCCAAAACCTCAAAAATGATAAAAAATAGTACTAATACATTTAAAAATAAATAAAATTACAAAAAATTCACTTGACATTTGGGGAAATGAAACTCTGTACTAAACCTTAAAGGCCTATTTGGTTGAAGTGATTATTGGAGGATGGAGATGGTGAAAAGTGGAGAGAAAATGGGAGTGGAGGGTATTTGGTTGAGGGGGGAAAATAGGGGACCTGGGAGTTTTCTCCCTTGGCCCACCATTTTGGGTGATTTTGGAATCTCCCCATTTGAGGAGAAAATATGGGGAAAGAGGGGCTTATGGAAAATTACTCATCTACTACTATCTCCTCCCACACGTTGTTGTTGTAGTTTTTTTTTTTTTTTTTTTTTATATTATTAAATTTTTTTTTTTTTTATGTAATACAAGTATGTAAGTAAATTTATTTAAACTATGTTTTTTTATCATCTTATTTTTCTTCTCAATCAAACAAAAGAATTTTTCATCTCCAACTAAACACACATAAAAGAAAATTAAATCTCTTCTATCCTCCACTTTCTCGTCTCCCAGCCAAACAAAGCCTAAGGAAAATGACACTTTTCTCTCTCCCATTAAAATTTCAAATTGAAGAATAGTTGAAGAGGTGAAGAATGAAAGAAAGGCATGAGAATGGGAAAAGACTAAAGAGTGGTGTGCAAACCTCCCATGTTCAAATATTTTAAGCCCATATTGTTCATTTGCCAATAAGAATAGAATATTGAGAGAATTGATAAAAGAAATTAGATTCACAAGGGAAAGGAGGAGAGTGGCAGAAAATCTGCCCCCACTAAAAATTAAGAATGATGAAACTTTCAAAAAGTAAACAAAGAAAGGTATGGGAACAGGGTAGAAATGGTGGAAAAACCATTTAATGTTTGATTTTTATATTTCATCAAATTAATTGGCAGTAGGAGATGTATCTGATTTTTATTTTATTTTAAATCTTAGTTACTTTATAAAGAAAAAAAAAAGAATGTCATGTTATTATGATTTGTGGGGTATACAGAATTTTTATTAGTATGAGACTATAAGCTAACGTATTTAGTGGAGTACGATTTCAATATAAGTGCATATTCCACCCTTGACCCCAATGGATTCATCAGCCTCCATTTCACATAGTCACTAGCTTCCTTCTCCTCCAAACCAAATGACGCTTCTACAAACCAATTTGTGTGCATCATCTAGTTCTATATACCTTCATGTGATTCTTCTCTTTTCCACATGCCTACTCTGCTTGCAGACCGCCATTACAGCCACTGCTTTAACAAACGAGACTGATCGTTTGGCTTTGCTCAAATTCAAAGAATCTGTACCTCACGATCCCTTTAACATATTGAGCTCATGGAATGATTCTATTTACTTCTGCAACTGGCATGGAATCACATGCGGCCGTCAGCACCAAAGAGTCACGGCCTTGAACCTAGAGGGCTATAAGTTACGTGGATCCATATCACCTGATATTGGAAACCTCACCTTTCTTAGGTTGATCAACCTCCAAAATAACAGCTTCTATGGCGAAATTCCACAAGAAGTCGGTCATTTATACTGACTACAACAGCTCAATCTCAACAATAACACGTTGGAAGGGGAGATTCTAGCTAAGCTAGGGTCTTTGATGAAGCTTGAAGGACTTCTTCTTTCTAAAAACAATCTAACAGGAGGTATTCCACCATATTTTGGAAATCTTTCGATACTCGAATATTTCTTTGCAACGTACAACAATTTGGTGGGAAATATTCCAGATGCCGTAGGCCAATTAAAAAGCTTAAGATGAGTCGTAATTGGGATGAATAAATTGTCAGGTACAATCCCTTCCTCTCTTTACAATGTGTCAACTCTCCTATGGTTGACAGTTACGGACAACCAACTTAATGGTACACTTCCACCTAACATAGGCCTCAATCTTCCTAATCTCCAACATCTTCTAGTTGGTGCTAATGATTTCTTTGGGCCAATCCCTGCTTCATTATGCAACGCAACTCAGCTTCAACTAATTGATTTAGGTGAAAACAATTTTATAAGATCAATTCCAACTAATTTGGGAAATCTGTTGGATCTTTACTGGCTATAGGTGGAAAACAATCACCTAGGAAGGGACCTCCAATTCTTAACATCTTTAACAAACTGTAACAGACTTGACACATTGAGTTTGAGTATGAACCAATTCGAAGGTGTTTTGCCCAATTCAATATCCAACTTGTCCAGCCAACTCACTGAATTATATCTTGGAGTCAATGAAATATCTGGAACTCTTCTTGCATCATTAGAGAATCTTGTCGACTTAATTGTCTTGAGCTTATATTATAATCACTTCACGGGCATCATTCCTACTACTTTCGGGAAGTTTCAAAAGATACAAATATTGGGTTTAAGTGGAAACAAACTGTCAGGAGAAATACCAGCCTCCATAGGCAACCTTACTCAGTTGTTCAATCTTGAATTAGGTGAAAACAAATTCGAAGGAACCATACCTCCAACAATTGTAAACTATCAAAATCTACAGATCTTAAACATTTCACAAAATAACCTAAATGGATCCATACCCCAGCAGCTTATTGGTCCTTCGTCCCTTCAAATAGTATTCCTCTATTTGTCGCACAACTCTTTTACGGGCAAATTACCATTTGAAGTGGGTAATCTGAAAAATGTTAACGAACTGGATGTCTCTAACAATAATTGATCTGGTGAAATTCCTACGTCTATAGGAGATTGTTTGATCTTGAAATACCTTTACTTGCAAGGGAATTCTTTTGAAGGATCACTACCATCATCTATTGCTTCTTTGAAAGGCCTCCAACATCTAGATGTTTCACAAAATAACCTATCAAGATCCATTCCAAAGGGTATTGAGAAACTTCCTTTTCTCAGATATTTAAATATTTCGTTCAATAATTTTGAGGGAGAGGTACCAGCTGAAGGGGTTTTCAAAAATACAAGTGTCATATCATTGATTGGAAATACTAAACTTTGTAGTGGTATATCAAAATTGTAGTTGCCAAAATGCCCTATAAGGGTCATGAAACCACGAAAATCCACTAGCTTCAAACTAGCAGTTGTAGTTGTTTCCATTTTTATATTTTTCTTTTTGTTTTCATCCTTTTTTATTCTTTTTTGGATGAAAAAATCAAAAAAGAAACCGCCTTCTATGGTTTCAAAAAAAAAAAACATCCTTCCAAATGTTTCATACAAAGAACTTTATCAGGCAACTAATAGGTTCTCTCCAAGTAATTTAATTGGATATGACAGTTTTGGTGCTGTTTATAAAGGAGCTCTTGGTCAAGAAGAAAGACTAGTTGCTATCAAGGTCCTTAACCTTCAACACAAAAGAGCTTCCAAAAGTTTCATGGCTGAATGAAATGCATTACGAAACATTCGGCATCGGAATCTTGTTAAGATATTAACATGTTGCTTTAGCAGGGATTACAGTGAGAATCAATTCAAAGCTCTAGTCTTTGAATTCATGACAAATGGGAGCTTAGATATTTGGCTTCATCCCGAGGGAGACAACGAAAATCAATCAAGTAACTTAAGCCTTCTTCAAAGACTAAATATTGCAATTGATGTGGCCTCTGCAATAGATTATCTTCATAATCATTCAGCACAACCAATCATTCATTGTGATTTAAAGCCAAGCAATATTCTTCTTGATAATGATATGGTTGCTCATGTAAGCGATTTTGGCTTAGCAAGACTCCTCCCAACCACTGATGATTCTTCTCAAAAGCAATCTAGTACAATTGGGATAAAGGGATCAATTGGCTACGCTGCTCCAGGTAATGCCGTTCTAATTGTGTATAAATTCTAAAATATCCTAATAGATATAGTTAAATTAACTATTTGAAAAATATTATTTTTTATTTTTACTTTTACAATTACCTTACTATCAACACAAGATTCTCTCTCTCAAATGCAACATGGAAACACGAATATACACATTGAATTTATTTTTTAAATAAACTCAAAGTATGAAAAGCTTTAAACATGATTAAAACTAGCTGCGAACCCGCGCGTTGCGCGTGATAATTATTTTTATGGTGGTTTTATTAAATTTTTTTTTACAATTTAAACTAATCTAATAATGAGTAATGTATTTCGTAATTATATTTTTTATTTATTATAGGAACAATCATAAATGCAATATAGGAACAATCCAAAACACCAAAAAAACGTAAACTAAAAAAAATTAATAAAACTTAACAATGATTAATTGAACCAATATTAGGATAAAATTTTGTTTTTGATAATCTATTAAGGTTATTTTCTTTGTAGAAATTATAATTTCGGCCACCCAAAACATATTATCAAATAAATAATTATTAGCAAAATCTAAGAATTAAATTTCTATACATGCATTGTTATAAAATAATAGTAATTAAAATAAATTTGCAAAAGTTAAAATTTGTCACCTATCCGATTATTTTCGTTTGGCTAACCTTTGCTTTTCTTTAAATGAATGGCATTATAGAGTACTTCTAATACAGCTATTAAGAATACTTTGTTCACCACAAGGGATTAGAAAATAAACAAAAATTAGTAAAGTCTCATAGTTTAACATCTAAATTGAGCACTATAAAAAATCATACATGTAACAGAATAAATACCAAATTATCAAAATTATGCTACGTAATAGAATAATATTATATTTTTATATACTATATTTAATTCTTTAGAACACAATAGGATAACATTTAACAATCAAAGAAAAAAAAAAAAACCAACAACAATTTAAAAAATAAAACTAAATACCCAAAATAGAGTTTTAAAGAATATAAAAAATTATCAACCTAAAGTAAAGATGCAAGAAAAAAAAAATCCACCAAAAAATTTAGAGAGAGAGAGAGAACCATTTTTTTTGTGAGGGAAAACTATGCATAGAATAGAAGAGATAGTAACAAATTTATAGTAAGAGTGTGTGAATAAGAAGAGACAAAAACATGGGAAGATGAATGGAAAGAGGAAAATTGGTATTAATGTAGAGGGTAGTGGGGAGATGAAAAGGTAAGGAAGAGGGAAAGATTGAAGAAGTAGTGGGGAGATGAAATGGTAAGGGAGACAGAAAGGTTGGAGAAGTGTAAATATTAAAAAAAATAAATGTTAAAAACAATTATAGGAAAATTGGAAAGAAAAAAAAAAAAAACCCTAAAGCTTGAAAGGCTTTAACTTTTTTTTTTCTTCCTTTAAGTTGAAAAGGCTCACACAAAACTCTAAAGATGAACTGAAAAGGTTTTGGATTGGGCTTGATAGTGGAACTAAATAAATAAGAGGTGTACTGGATTAATTATACAGATTTATTATAGGGTGATAGTGGAAGTAAATAAATAAGTAGTGGGCTGCATTAATAGGGTTGAAAATTGTAAAAACCATTTTAAAATTGTAGGACAAATTATATTTATAAAAAAAAAAAAAAGTGGCAGCTGATGTGGCGCAACGTGAGAGCAGCAGCATTAAACGCTACGCTTCAGCTTTTAGTAATATATAGATTGGTTGACAAATGTCATTGACTATCCATTCACTTACTTTGTTTTATTAAGCATTTATTTCCTCAACACTACGTCTTTGTGATAATAGCTCGCCAATCGGCTATATCAAATATGGTGTAGTTGCCCTCAAAACAGATCTGTGCTACAATTTTGTGTATTTTATTCATCTAAACAAGTTTTCAACGAACAAATGTTCAAGTAATGGATATTAATATGGGACATATGATTTTTTTTTTGAACATATATGGGTGGACCGCGGAGCCAAGGGCCCAAGGCATTTAGGAAGGACAGTATCTAATGTGTCCAATATGATTGTATGACCATACCATTTAAAAATTAACTTGATTATATTATCCTAATCCTAACCATTAACCATATTTCCTTTACTACTACATCTAAACCATTAATATTACCTCCTCCTACTAGACCCCAAAAGTTTTATTCTAATGGACATATTACCATTTTCTTAACTTGAAATTTTGTAATCATGGTATCTATCATCATGTTTTCCTTAGGTTCAATTTGTTTCTACCTTCATTTTTTTTATATGAATCAAATGAATTTTCACTCTCCTTAAATCCCAAATCTCATTATAAACAAGAACTGCAAAATCTCCTTACATAACATAATGTGTAGAGAATGGCATCGGCAGTGAGGCTTCAATAGAAGGGGACGTGTATAGCTATGGTATATTTCTACTGGAGATGTTCTTGAGGAAGAGACCCACTAACAAAATGTTTAAAGATGGCCTCAATCTCCATAATTTTGCTAAAATGGCATTGCCAGAAAGGTTTGTTCAGATTGTAGACCCAATCCTTTTACCAAAAGAAGTTGAAGAAACGCAAACATCAATATTGGCTAGAGAATATAACAACGAAAATGAAATTCAAACAGATGAAGAAACTCTTGATATTGTGAACCACTGCCACATTGATGCCAATCTGCATAAGTGCTTAGTCTTGGTCCTTGAAATTGGACTTGCCTGTTCAATGGAGTCGCCAAAAGAAAGAATGAATATGGAGGAAGTTACTAGAGAAATGCATTTGATTAAAAATGCCTTTCTTGGTTCCAGGATCCGTAGAGGTGGACTATCCAGTAGAATCCAAGTTGAGGTAATGTTATATTTCAATTTTGAATTTGCTTAAGTAGAATATCGCATGACAATTTCTCGTAAAATAATTACAAGCCATTATATGTTTTTTTTAGACATATGTATTCTTTCCTTGTTCCAATTAACTTTCCATAAACACAAGCGTATATTTTTTTTATAAAAGAAAATTCTTTTTTGTTTGATAATCGTGATTGTTTAATTGATTTTGCTATTCTCATTGAAATTTTTTACTATGTAAACCAAGAACCTTAATGGATAAGGGTACTTTAATTTTCATTTATTGTTTAATGAGCACATGCAAAACGTGTTGTTGTTTTTGGTATCATGATATTTATTTACAATCAACATAACTAATTTTTTACTTAAATTCTAGGTGCAATAAGCTACTTGAAGAGATCAGTGGAATCTACTTGTTACCCTTGTTGAGCAAAGATTTGGTATTTGTATGTGGCATTCTTGTTTAATCTCCTTTGTTTGAAGGATCAATGTATGACTACTTTAGTTCTTAGTTCTTAACATAAGTTTTTTTTTTTTTTTTTTTTGGGAGGGGTCCCTTATCGGGAATCATAATCTCCCTTAAAGTTTATGAGAAGAATAATATATACTATTAAATCTCTTATTTGCCCTCAAATTACTTAAAGGCTGATAGGTCACAAACGGATTGACCCCTTGTGATAAATTAATTAATTAATTAACCAAGTTTATTAATTAATCAAATTAACATACAAAGCACGTGGTAGCACAAAAAAATCACCAAACAACTAAATACATAGCGGAAAATAAAAGACACGGTGATTTGTTTACGAATAGGGAAAACCTAACGGCAAAAACCCCACCGGGTGATTTTTAGGTCACCACTTCCGAAACTCCACTATTATCACAAGAAGCGGTTACAAGTAAAGGAATCTCAAGTACCTTACTGACTTACCGTTGAACCCTTACCCCAATACCCAATTGGACTTGTTCTGTAGTGACAGTTCTCCCTTTTGATGCATGGCTCCCAAGTACATGACTAACCAATTGCGCAGATCACAGTACGCAACTTTAATCACCAACTAAGAAGATTATTGGCTGCAAAGTTCTTCAGTTCATCCACACGATAAAGATCAAGAAGATACTTGGTTACAAAACCCTACGGTGCACATACACAGCAACTTCTTCAAGAGAAAGAGATGAACAAGGGCAAGAACTTTGTCTCTAGTCACAATTTGCTTGAACAAGGTTTGCTCAATGCTTGTGCAACTTGTGAACTCTTTGACAGCCCTTAAAACAATCCTTATATATGTTTAGGGTTATGAGAAAAGAAGGCCCAAACACATAATCACGGATCCCAAGAAAAATAGATCAAATTGCTGTTTTCTTAAACCTCGACAGATAGAAGCTGTTGAGCATCTGTCGAGCTAGCTGTCGAGCCACGAGGCTGAAACAGCTTCTTAAACTTCAACACATGCTAACTGTCGAGCTTTAATAACTCTGCACTTTCAGCTTGTTTTCTTGGACAGACTTGAAAGCTTCAACACTTGATCTTAAAACATAGTTTCTTGAAGTATTTAAACACATCCTAAATTTTCCCAAATAAAAGTAAAGTGCGTTTTGTCTAAGGATAAGCCAATTACATAAAATTATGACATATATTCTTAACAAGTGAAACACATATGTCCTAACAAAGGGTAAAGAATTTGAATTGCGAGATTAGCTGCATATTATAACTATTTCAACAACAACAACAAAATTTGTTGGGTAAATTAAATCATATAAATAGGAAAAGTAAAGGGAAAAATGAAGATTTCATCAATAAGCTAACAGAAAAATTAGGAACATTTTTGCTGAACCCAATATATGTTAGTCTACAAAAATACTATAACTCGAGCAACATTGGATTTCGTCGTATATCTTACGTTTATCACAAAACTCAAGGAGGATATTCTCATTTCCACAAAATATTATTGGTTATTGTAGTTTCTTTATTGCCAAGGAGGTTCTTGTAATTTCCATTCTTTTTTCTATGAATATCTGAGCATTATTATTAATAAGGCATTTGAACAAGATGGAAGGAGGAGAACAAAGTGAAAAGGTTAATAAAGAGAATCATGTTTTGTAAGTTTGGAATAAGTGAATGACTCTCGACTTATAATCGTCACTATGTACTTTTAGTCACTTAATCTATTTAATAAGTTATGCAACTTGTCAAAAAAATTGCAAGTGAATAGTTTTATAAGTTATCATTAAGAAGTTAAAAAAGTAGATTCCTTTAAACCGATTTTGAGGAAAACTTTATCTTCTCATTTCTAATGTGTCAGTCCTATTTTACTTAGCACCCAAAAAAAAAAAAAAAATCCATGATCCATTAGTCTATGAAAATATCATGAAATCATTGGGTTAGTTCATAAATACACAAAATTTAACGGCCACATTTACAAATTCCCCCAACAAAAGAAAATAAAAGGACGACCAAAAAAAAAAAAAAAAAAAAAATCCAAATATTCTTTCAGTTTCACTCTCACCACCGACCTATCAACGCTCCTCCAAAAAAGAAGTTCCGATGGCGAGCCTGTGGCGGGCCGCGACGGGACAGGCGGAGTAGCCCCACACCTACGACGGCATGGAGCGCACCGGGTGGCTAACCAAGCAAGGCGAGTACATCAAAACCCGGCGTCGCCAGTAGTTCGTGTTGAAGCAAGGCAAGCTGTTCTGGATCGTCGATTACGACAGCAAGCGATGATGATGATGATGATAATTGGTGAGCTCGGTTTCTTTGTACTTTTACTTTTCGGATATTTTGTTTGTATATCTATGCGGATCGTTTCGTTTGGTGGCTTTTTGTAATTGTAATTGTACATGATTCCTCCATGCTTATCATCTTGAAGCCAGCTTGAAACAAACATCTTGTTGCCTAAGCACATGAAATATATTGTGTAGAGTTCAAGAAAAAAAATCATTTAATATAGGATATCGAAAATAATAGATATTATCAAACTAACGTGAATCATATGGTGCTATAAGTGCCTCAACAGGGATAAAGTCCCTTATCTGTTTTTTATTTTTTTATTTATTTTTTTTTTTTAGATCAGTGTTCAAAATAACTCTTGTCCCCTACTAAACTCTTACTAGTTGATTAAATTAATCATCAACAACTCAATAAAGAAAAAAAAAAGAAAAAAAAAAAAGAGTAAACTTGTATATATATCCAAAAGAAATTCAAATAAAAAAAATAATAAGAGAGAAAAATAGTGAGTATAATTTGAATCCATATATACTAGTAGCTATAATGGAGATAACAAAAACTAAAGCTTTTCGGTTTAAAAGTTATCCAATCGAGATACACAATGGTCACACAAGTCTTGTAGTATTATTATATATCTAATTATAAAAGGCAAAATAGATAAATAAATGAAATCACGAGTTCATGACTGCCTACTTTCAAAAATTTGTAAACTATAGCCACATGGCCTTGGCAAAAAAGAGAAAAGGAATCTTGATATTTCTCTAAAAAAAAAAATGAAGAGTGCGTGTCATGTGAGAACTATTATCAGTAGTCTAACAGAAATATTAATTTGGCAAATATGTGAAGGTTATGGATTAAATTGGCTAAAATAGAAGTTCAAGGGTGTAAAGTACAGCATTTTAGTCAACCAAGCTAAAAATTCTCCCATCAGGCCATGTAAAGTCGTATAAAAATACATGGTTGTTACAATAACTATGTAAATTTACATTAACACTATTCATTTTGCATTTAACTTTTTATTTTTTCCCTACATATATAGGGAATGAAAAAAAGAGAATGGATGGTATTTGTTGTGTGTGAAGAAAGAGAAACAATTAAAAAAATCAAGAAAATTTGATATTTTAATGAAATGTAGCATAAAATAGATAATCCGATGTGAGTTGTTTAAAAAAAATGAGTATGTAAAGTAGAAAAATTAAGTTCTTATGCTAAAATAAACAAAAAAAAAAAAAAACTAATACTTTTTGTTTTGAAATATCTAATCATTAAAGGGATAAATAATTTTAGCTTCAACTATTTATTAATCAAGGTTATTACTTTCCATTTAATTTGACTCAAAACCTTGAATCTATATTTTTTAATAAAATAAAATAAAACATATCATATTTGTTTTGAAATATCTAATCATTTTAGGAATAAATAAATTTAGGTTCCAAAATTAACAACAATCAATGGAGCAGTCTGGTGGTTGGTTTTTAAGTGTCTGTTTGGCTAGGGAGATTTTAGGGTGGAAAAGATGTGAGAGAAAAGTGGAGAGAAAATGGGTTTTGTGGGTGTTTGATTGAAGAGAAAATTGGTGAGGCCTGAGTGTTTTCTCCCCTAACTTACCAAAATATTTTCTTCCCAAATCAGGAAGAAATCTAGAGAGAAAAAGGTGGACGAAAAAACTGGACAAAAAAAAAGGAAAAAAAAAAAAAACTGATGTGCAAAGCACATGGTTTGTCATTTTCTTTTTTATGTTTTCTTCTTTGGTTTTTGTCTTTTTCTGTACTTCTCAGCAAGTTTTTTTGTGCTCATTTGTTTTGGATCATTTGGCTTGTGCTATTTTAAAATTTTAAAAATAAAAATAAATTGAAGTGTACATACACAATTTTTTAATAAAAAAAAAATGTGTTTTATTTTATATAGACATAATTGTAAATTTATACCAACTTTATTTTCCATCCTCTTATTTTTCTTTTCAACCAAACAAGTGAGTTTTCTATCTATCTATTTTTCTATCCTCCCAACCAAACACATATGAGAGAAATCTCTTCTATCCTCCTACTTTTTTATCTCTTCTCCATTTTTTATCCTTCCAATTTCTATCCCTCCAATCAAATGGACCCTAATTGAAAAAACTAATGCCCATATCAGTGTGGGCAGAAGTTTAGGTAGCTTATGTGGCACTTTGGGACTTGAAATTCGGCAACTCTAACACCAAAATTGATGTAAATTTATCTCTCTTCTTTCTTGTAATTCTATATTTCTCTCTCCTCATTTTCCCCCAAATTGCTATGTAAATTCGGTATTGACATTGCCCAATTTTCTCTCTCCTCAATTTTTGAAATGACTTTCCATAGTTCACATATCAACTACAAGAGCATTCATGTCAAAACTTCTAAAAGTTTTAGTTTTAACAAATTAAAAAAGTAATTTATCTATTTTAAAATCTCACTTATACAATACACCCAACATCAAATACTCAATTTTTTTCCACTTTATTTAAAATAGGTAAAAATGTACTTTCGGTCCCGACATTTTAGGTTAATTCTCATTTTGGTCCCTAAATTGATTTTGCTACTAATGTAGTCCTTAAAAAAAGAAAATCGATTCTATTTCGGTCCATGCCGTCAACCCACTAACGAAAGTATTTGACATGGCATTGACGTGGCCATTAAAATATTATTAAAAATAATTATTTGACATTTTTAAATGCCACATCAGCATTTATTTATTTTTAAACAAAGTCACATAAAAAAATTTATATAAACAAAGAAATTAAATTAAAAAAAAAAAACCTTGAATCTAATTTAATTAAAAAAAAATTGTTACTTTTTCATTTTATTATTTTATATAAGAACATTAGAACTTGTTCTTCATGTTCTTCCTAGATCAAACCCAGCGAGAACTTTTCATTATTATTTTTCACTAGTCGCTAACCTGTGCGATGCACGAGAAAGATACTTTGAAATATCTATTTAAATACATTGTATTCTCAAAGCTTTTCAAAAGAATATGCACGTTAACAACTTCTATCATTTTCAGCTTCATTACAACTCGTGTTGGAGAGAGAGAGAGATTGTACCTATCTAAGTATCTGTTTAAACTCCTCTATTAAAAATATTCATCCATTGGATTCATAATAATGCCACAGTCTCTACACAATAAACCATATGCTCCAACCCTTTGATTACAGTGATCCTTTAATGACCACTGCTTCTGCCATTAAAGGATCATTCAAATTAAATTTCTTTGTCTAAGCTTTAACATAAGACTGCATTTCATCTCGAGCTACTACCCCCAGAATTGAAGTACCTCGACATTTAAACTTGATGAGTCTGTAAACCAAAACATTTATGTCATACTGCTATGTTGCACATATATATTTTTAATTACAAATTATCCTTGCACAAAAAGATCATTAAAAGTACTTAATCTTAGCATGATTCTCCATGTAATATAGCAAAGAAACCATTAGTAGATTATCCAGTCCTCTCCAACTATCTTATGGGTCTGTGCATTTATATTACAAATCATTTAACTTGCCTTTATGCTGTAAACTTGTAGTTGTTTCTTTCTGCAGATTATGTGTGAATAAATGTTACAATTATCTACTTCCTTATAGCATGTTCTCTTCAAATCAACCACACCATGGATCTCAAAGAAGGCGGTATCCTTGACAAATGAAAACAATATCTTGGTAAATGCCCTCATATCTTATAAACCAATTTTCATTATTGCATTCTAAACATACATTAACAGCCAAGATAAACAGTAAAGCAAATGAGAAACAAATAAACTACTTAAAAAACTTCTAGCTTAGTTGAGTATTCTCTGCACTTAATTTTGTGTTATTTCCCATCTCCAAGTCATCCAAAGAACCTGTCCCATTAGTGAATAATTCTTCCATTACTGATAAAAATTGTTTAAAGAAGAGAAAGAACTAAATTGTACTACTAACATGCTGCTAAGTCAACAAAATTTTTAAGGGTACCACATAGTTCAACTCCTTCCACATCTTGGATTAATTTCATAACATTATATAAAGAAATTATGAACAAAGCATGAATGTAATGATTGATTGATGTGCACCAAATCATACCCAACATATAAAATGGAAATTTAAATTTATTTTTCTACCGTATTAAAATCTACTTACAAATCACTCTAAGACAATTCCTTTATTCATGTCAAGGATTTTATAAACGATTTGCAATTATGATACCTCAAATTTCTAGCCAACTAATTTGTAAAGTTAATTTTTATCAACTGAATGTGTCCATTGCATTCATAGCTGTGACTAAGAAATAGGGAGTACTAAATAGTTGAACGCATTTCTCTGCAATCTCTCTGTTCTCCCTGTATCCATCTAACTTCTACACGGTATTTTTTTTTTTTTTTTAATAAATAACGATATTTCATAAAACAAAAGCCCCAGGTACACCAGGAGTGTACATGGAAAGATTTACATCAAGATCGAAAATTACAATGATCAAGCATAACAAAAAGATTAGAGCAGGAAAAAGACGAGAAAGTAGAACACCAAGCAAACAAAGAGTGGTGGAGGAGAGATTTAATCTCAAGAGTCGACCGTTCCGTTCCCTCAAAGCATAAACCTCTCAAGAGATTTAATCTGACTTCTACACAGTAATCTACACATAAACCTCTCATATATTAATTGATTTGCCTAATAAAGCTGGAGGTTCTGAGATCAGTCCATAGAGATCCTAATTTTTGAAAGGTATTAGAAATAATGCATTGAGATACGGAAAACAAAAGGCACAATATTATAGAAAGTAAATTGACATTCCTCACTATAGTGAAAAAAGCATCCCATGCTCCAAAATAATGTTGAGGCACCCTAGCCAGTAATTTTCCTTCAGATTAAAGTTCAACTTTGACAATTTGCAATCCACACAACAGAAACCAAATAAAAAATAGAAGAAAGGACCATTAAATAGTAAATAATCAAGTTGTATCTCTCTTCAATAACTACTTAAAACCTAAAAAATGGAACATTAAGGAAAAATCTTAAAGATACAAACTTACCCTTATTGTATGGTCCATAAAAAAAGAAAGAGTTTTTCCCCCCCCATTTTTCAGACAGTTTGTCATAATTTTTGAGTGGTGTATTGCCAAGTCCAATGCAACCTCCATATACAGTTCAAAGAAAAAAAATAAAGGCAAGAGAGATAGAGAAAGGGAGTACCTTCAATGGCTTTCAAATTTGGTAGTTATTCATCAATGCCACCACCTTTTCTTGTGATTTGGCATTGTTGCCCTCAGTTCCTACAAATAAAATCAAATGCACTCAATTTGCATAGAGTAAGAAATGCAAAATATTAAGTACTCTAAATGATACCTAGGAAACCACCAACCATCATGAGAGAGAATTGAATTTGCCTTTGCATTTGAAGTACTTGCTGAATCATATATTACCCCATAAATCATATTTAGAATACAAAACACCATCTAGGTGCCAATTATCCAACCAAAAAAAAAAAAAAATTACTATAGTCATGCCTAACCTTATGCTTAATGAACAGCCTTATCACTTTCCTTTACTTTGAAATCTTCCTCCAACCCCAAGATCAATTTTCAGGAGCTTTAAGTTTTAACAACCCAAAAGCTTTTATCCTTCAATAAATTTTCATTAACCCAAGCCACCCAAATTCATCCGGTAAGGACAAAAAGATTTCAAATGTGCTTCATTATGACAACTTTATTCCAATCCTCAAGCCCCCTTCTTTCTTTGGAACGCACATCAAACTCCAAGCAACTTTGCACCTACAGCTGCCTCATTATTTTCCTTCCTAAGAAACTGTTAAACTTACTCCAGGTTCTTAATAACTTTTTTAGGGAGAATAAAAACCCCAGGCCAGTAAGCTTGAATCCTGAACAGAATAGATTGAATAAGTTGGAGTCTCCCAACAATAGAGAGATGCTTGGTAGTCCAGGAGTTCATACAAGTTGTGATTTTCTCAATCAAAGGCTTATGATTTTTATAAGACAGCTGGCTACCTTCTTTGAACTTGAAAAGATCTTGAATCTGTTATTTTGGTTGTTGATCCACCCCAAAGTAGAAAACTTCACTCTTAGTGAATGTTTGGATAGAGCTGAAAAGTGTTTTCACTTGCAATGTTATATTAAGTAGCAAATGAAGGACTCATGAAAAATATATATATATATTTATATATATATATGATTTGTTAATTTGATGGACTTAACTTACCAAAGTCGGCAATTGAATTTCCCATGAAAACTTGTTAGGCCTAACCTTTCAGAAGCCAATCAACATTGAACAATTTGCACTAATGGTTGAATTTATGGAAAATAATGGTTCTAGGGAATTAAGATGTGAAAGACCCAAGATGAAATGATTTATCATGTAACTAAATAGGCTTCAAAGATTGATAAGTCTGAAGAGGACATTACCTGTACTCTATGAATTGGAGGTAGAATATGCACAACCATACCAGATGGTGGATTTGATTTTAAGGCATGCAAGTGCTTTGTGGTCAACTTCACATCCAATTTCTATTACAAATCTCAACCACATCTTACATGAAATTCACCTGAACAAAAAGCAGCCAAAACACCAAAACATTTACAAATTCCTATAAAGTATATGCACCCTAAAAACCAGAAATAAGAAGCTAATCAACACTGGAACCCTTCACTTACTAACCCAACAACTTTTGAGTGTAAATATGCTTTATTAATAGAAAATTAAAAAAAAAAAAAAAAAAAAACCCAAAGCCAAAGTTTACCTGTAAAAAACAGCAAAAACCATTCAAACGAAACCCAGATAACTCAACATAACAAAGTTTTCAGCCTTTTAAGGGAGAGAGAGTAACAATTAGATAGCAAGGACCCAAGGCCACACACAAACCCAATTGGCAAACACAAACTGAATATACCAATATGAATATATATGTAGAGCTTACATAGGTCAATCTCACATACATATACTTGAATAAAACCACAACATTAAAAAGAAAACCAAATTTCCAAAGAACTAATATTGATATCACAATTGACAACAAAATTTAAAAGAAATATGTAAATAGCATTGCACGTGCATAAGCAATTGGGTTCCACACATCCAATCCAAAGTTCAGTTTAAGCATTTCTTCAAACACTTGTGCGGCATTAAGAAACCAAAGAAAAAAAACAGAATTCTAAAAATTGAGAAACTTAAATAATATAAAAATATGCCAGAATTGAAAACCCAAAAGGATTAAAAAATGAAACGTGCATGTTCCAATACCAAAGAGAGAGAGGGAGAAAGATTAGGTATTGTTGTCATGATGTACCTTTCTCCATATTCATCTAGCCAATCTGATTGCTAGATGACGTTGTTGAAGCTCTTGGTGATGAGCTCTTCAATTGTGTAGTCGTGGCACTGCAAGGTTGAAAGATAAGTAGAATGGAAAAATTAAAAACAAAACTAAAAGATACATGGAGACCGTAAAAAATTCACCTTGCGTTAAATACCTTGCCTTTGGTTTTTCTGAAACGGCAGCAACTGAAAGGACTTGAACATCTGGAGTAAGGAAGAGCCGTGAGAGCCCTGGCATTATGAATCTGAAGTCTGAACTCTGAAGATTTGAAACTGTCTTTGGAAGAGAGAGAGACTGCTGTTAGCAAGCTTGAAACTGTGAAACAGGGGTAAAGCAAAAGGTGGGGAGACAAAGGGTTTTTTGCCGTTAAAAATTGAAGACCATTCGGCTGGGTTTGGGCTTTATGGTGGACAACATATAGGTTTGGGCTTCATGCTAGCCATCATTAATGTGAGATACATGTCTATAATTAAAGCTATAAAGATTGGGCTTTATGGTGGAGATAAGGTTGGGAATCATTTTTCTTTTATTAGTATTTTAAAATTTAGGAAATACATTTTAAATTATAAGAGAAATTCAGAAAAAATATTGGTAATGAAATGGTTGCTGATGTGGCTCAATGAGAGAGTAGCAACATTAAATGCTACGTCTCAGCTTTTAGTATTATATAGATAAGAAAATTACAAGAACTCAAACACAGATTAAAATTTTTTTTATTAATTTTCATTATTTTTCAGAAGAACCCAAGAACATTACAACTTGTTCTTTATGTTCTTCCTAGCTTTCTCAATTTTAATTTTAATTAAAAAAACAAAAACAAATTAGATTTAAAGATTGAAGCTCTCATTGTTGATTGGGTAAACAAAGAAAAGAAAAAACAAATTATCATCTCTCACTCTTTCATTGTTGAACCCGAGCTCTCCCATTCATTCCCAACAAGAACAACTCTCTCGGTCTCAAGACCCAAACAACATGACCACTTAAAATCAAGATCAACTCTCTCGGTCTCAAGACCCAAACAGCATGACCCACAAGAAAACCCCCAGCAAAACCCTGCAAGACCCAAACAGCATGACCCACAAAACTCATCCCACACACCACCAAAAACTCAAAAACTCAACGGCTCCAAACCTAAAAGCTCAGTTGCTCCAAAAAACCCAGAAACTCAAAAACTCCAAGAAACCTAAATACTCGGTTTCTTCAAGATGCGGATTCTCTAGGAAAGCCAAAAACTCGGCGGCTCCAAACCAATCCACCACCCAAACCCTCTCTCGCATCAACTCGTTGGCTCTCTCTCTCTCTCTCTCTCTCAATTTGTCTCTCCCTCTCTCTCATGTTCTAAATCTCATCTACCCTCTTTCTCTCTCAGTTGGATTATGGTAGGGATTTTGGGATGGTTGTTTTGATTTTGGGATGGTTCTCTAGCCATGGGTGGTCTGGGTTTGGAGTAGATGAAAGAGAAATCAGAGAGACGGAATGGGTAGAGAGATTGAATTGATCTGACTTTTTTCTGACTTTTTTCCTTACGGAAACTCAGCCCGTGTGACTCAAGTTCTAAGCAAATTAATAATAATACGTACATGCTTGTGCGGCACCAAAACCTTCCCGCATCCATTATGTTTTTTTTTTTTCCTCCTATATATGTTATCTTTTCACAATTTCAAAGTATGAATTTTTGCTATAAACCCAAAATTTTAATATTTAGAAAGAAAAGAGAAAAGAAATGTCAAAAAGGAAGCAAAGCTATAAATTTTTGGGTATATTTATACCCTAAACACTTTTAGATTGAATTATTTTCTCATGTTAGTTTGAGCAATCAAATTAGATGTCTAAATTTTTGGTTTTTTGATAAATCTCTTACTTTCATTGTTAGTAACTATGGTTGGACTAATTTTGCTTCTTTGTTTTAATATATGAAATATATATTTTGTAGTTAATTGAGATTGTGGAGAATCTTAAATGTGATAAAGTCCGAAGAATTATAAACAAACTCGTATTGAGGTAGACTTTGCGTATCAATTTTTTTTTTTTTTTTTGATTACCTTCCTAAAGAATAATGATAGAGCTCATGTTTGAATAACATATCTACAATGTGGACCTTATCGACTAGTTGACAATACTTTCCACAAAGAGAATTTGAAAAAAATAGAGTGTTGATTTAATTCAACATGGTTCAATGAATATAAGGATCAATTTTTTTTATTATTGTCTTTTAATGTTGTCCCCTTGAGCTAAAATCCTAACTCCATCACTAACTAGAAGCAAGATAAAATGAATATGCTATTTTCTTATTTATGTTTACTTGATTTTTTGAGATTTAAGCGATTGATAATGTAATTTTGTTGGATCTTAAACTCAAAAGCTCAACCTGAGCTCGGGTTTCTCATGAGCTCAAACATTTTTTAGGCTTGTGTCGAGCTCGAGCCAAGCTAAAAATTTTAACTTTTACTGGCAAGTCAAGTTCGAACATACACTACTCGGCAAAACACGACTTGTTTACAGTCCTACCTCAAACTCAAAGTGGCTTAGAAGAAGTCATTTGAAATTTGGAATCAAGATCTCGAAGATAATTAGGTATGTGAGATTTTATAATAACATTGGCAAGCTAATCTTTAGTGGAAATAGAATGCAATTGAATAGTGCCCTACTAAGATAATGACAAACAAGATGACAATCGATTTCAATATGCTTGATACGCTTATGAAAGACTTGGTTTATAAATTTTTTAAAATTAATTTACAATTTCCATTAGTTAATTTAACAATGTTAAGCTATAGGAGAGGTGAGTGTAAAGTAAGATAGATTTGTGTACAATATAAAAATCTAACAGGGAGTTCAATGTAAATTCAATAAACCTAAAGAAAGGGAAGTGCAATTTCCTAGAATATATGTTCCAAGTTTGATTTAAAATAAAAGCCTAACTAATAAACAATACATGAAGAAGACGTGTCCTAAACTCCCACTAAATAAGGCCATAGATAACCTAAATTAATGTTTTTTTTTTTTAAAATAAAAATAAAATGGTAAATTATAAAGCTAGTCCATATCCTTTACACCATATCTCAATTTAGTTCTCTAACCTTTCAATTGTGTCAATTTGGTCCTCAACTTTTTCAGTTTCGTGTCAATTTAATCCCTCTTGTTATCCTTTCAATGGAAAAAGCTGATATGTCAAATAGAGCAATAAAAATTATTTTTCATGCTACATTATCAGATAATTGTATCACTAAGTCAGTTAAAAAAACCCAAATTAAAACTCAAACACGTGACCACGAAAATCCCTAAATCCCATGATTATATGAAGCAAGCATAAGTCAAAGATTATGTTCCTTGACTGATATTATCTTATTCTACATCATATTTTACAAAGCCAAGCAACCTTTCTGTTGATGTCATGGAACATCAAGGTGACAAAATTGCTTGTGAGGAGTAAAACTTCCCCTAACCACTGCAAAGGAAGAAGAATACCAGAGTTAAAATGGTAAAAAATACTTCCCCCCTTATATTTGTTTAACCAAATTTTGTTAATAAATACTTAACTTCATGGAACTTCATATATGTCGTGTCTATAAATACTTACATGGTTGCATTGCGATTTGCATTACCCTATGAGCAGCAAATTAGAGTGCTAAACATAATTATTAGAACATCATCATGGGGCCATATTCGTTTTGTTGCTTCCTGTTGATACGCTTTCTTTACATAATCCCTTTGTTTCATCTTATTCATTCGTCTTCTTCCATGCTGCCACAACTATGCCATGATGATGAGAGCTCAGCCTTGTTGCAATTCAAGGAAAGCTTTATCATTAACAACTCTGCTTCCTCTGATCCGGTTGCATATTCTAGGGTCAGATCTTGGAGACTAGAAGGTGAAAAAAGTGATTGCTGCTCCTGGGATGGTGTTGACTGCGATGAGGACACAGGTCATGTGATTGGCCTTGACCTTAGTAGCAGTTGTCTATATGGTTCAATCAACTCCAACAGCACTCTCTTCCGTCTTGTTCACCTACAAAGTCTTAACCTTGCATACAATCACTTTAACTACTCACAAATCCCATCCCAGCTAGGTAATCTTTCAAGACTCACATATCTCAATCTCTCTTCTATGTTTTCTGGTCAAATCCCATTCGAAATTTCAAAGTTGTCCCAATTGTCATCCTTGGATCTGTGCTGCAATTATGATTTGTCTTTGGGCAAATACTTGCAATTCAAAGAGTTGAGCCTAGCAAGCCTTGTTGGAAATTTAACCCGCTTAGAAAAACTTGATCTGAGTGGGGTGAACATATTCTCCACAATACCTAGCATCTTTGCAAACATGTCTACTTTAAGGTTCCTTCATCTTCATGATTGTGGAATGTATGGGGAATTTCCAATAGGCATCTTTAAACTACCAAATATACAAGTTCTTGACATGAAGCACAACGAAGATCTCTCTGGCTCATGGCCTGACTTTCAATCTTGGAGCAGTCCCCTTGAGGAAATCAGCCTTGCAGGCATCAATTTCTCCGGTGTGCTACCAGCTACAATGGGAAACCTTGGCTCCCTGATTGTTTTGGATGTGTCAAGTTGCAACTTATCAGGGTCAATTCCATCTTCAATCGGTAACCTCACAAATCTCATTTATCTTAATCTTTCAAATAACACTTTGGTGGGTTACATGAATTATTAATCTTAATCTTAATCTTAATCTTTCAACTTAGCAGGGTTTGATTTATTATTAATTTATTTAGTTAATAGTTATTATTTGTAGGTTAAATTGAATCTATTGAATTTACAATGGACGAAGTTACTAGCACAAAAACTTCACCTTCATCTAATCAAGAAGTGTCAAATGATGAATCTCCTCTTTGGCAGTATGTGACTAAAGTAGAAAAACCACCTGGTGCTTCTGTTAAATCAGGTGGAAACACATACTTTAAGTGCAACTATTGTGGTATAGTTTACATGGGATCCTATTCTAGGGTTAAGGCTCATTTATTACAAATTTCTGGCAAAGGTATTAAAGCATGCCTTAAGGTGACAAAGAGCCATAGGCTAGAAATGCAGCGAATGCATAATCAAGTTGAGAATGATAAGTTAGAGAGAGAACGGAGAAGTCAAATTCCCTTACCCCCACCTCCCCCAGGCCGTGGGATACCTATTTCCCCATTTCGGAGACAGGAAGGGAGTGATACTGATAGTACAAATCCGGTTGATGGTAAGAGGAGGAAGGTGACTATGAATTCTACTTTGGAGAAAGCATTCCAGAATAATGCTAGACATGATTTGGATGGCAGAATTGCTAGGATGTTTTACACCGGTGGGCTTCCGTTTAACTTTGCAAGGAACCCACATTATCGTAGTTCCTATGCATATGCTGCTACCCATAGCATTCCAGGTTATCTTCCTCATGGATACAATGCCTTGAGAACAACACTTTTGCAAAAAGAAAGAGCTCATGTTGAAAGACTTTTGAAACTTGGCTTGAAAATGGTGTAAGTATAGTTTCTGATGGATGGTCAGATCCACAAAGGAGGCCTCTTATTAATATTATGGCTGTATCAGATAGGGGTCCAGTGTTTATAAAGGCAATTGATGGGTCAGGTGAGTTCAAAGAAACATTATATTGCTGGAGTGTTGAAGGATGCTATAAAAGAGATTGGACATGAAAAAGTTGTCCAAGTCATCACTGATAATGCTAATGTGATGAAGTCTGCTGGAGCTCTTATTGAAAGTGAGTATCCTAAAATATTTTGGACACCCTGTGTTGTCCACACTCTCAATCTAGCTTTGAAGAATATTTGTGCAGTAAAAAACACTGAAAAAAATGAAGTTACATATGAGGAATGTAGTTGGATTACACGTATTGCTAATGATGCATCCTTCATACGTGTTTTTATCATGAACCATTCAATGAGGTTGGCAATGTTTAATGAATTTTGTCCATTAAAACTGCTCCAAGTTGCTGATACTAGATTTGCTTCGGTTGTTGTAATGTTGAAAAGGTTGAAGTTGATAAAAAGATGCCTTCAAGCCATGGCTATTAGTGACCAATGGGCTTCTTATAGGGAGGATGATGTTGGAAAAGCTCAAAAGGTGAAAGATATGATTCTAAGTGATCTTTGGTGGGATAATATTGATTATATCCTTGAATTCACAGCACCCATTTATGATATGCTACGAATAGCTGACACAGATAAGCCTTGTTTTCATCTTGTGTATGAGATGTGGGATTCAATGATAGAGAAGATGAAGGCAATAATATATCGGCATGAAGACTTGGAAGATGATCAGTATAGCTCATTTTAGGGTGTGGTGTATGATATACTCATTGATCGATGGACTAAAAATTGTACACCACTACATTGCTTGGCTCATTCCTTAAATCCTAAGTAAGTACATTTATTTTCTATTTTCCTTAGTTCACCCTTTTAGTAAAACACACGTTTCATCTATATTTGTTTTTTAATCTTTAACTAGGTATTACTCCATTGAATGGCTTTCGGGGAATCCAAAACGCATCTCTCCACATCGAGATCATGAAATTTCTATGGAAAGAAGCAAGTGTTTGGAGCGATACTTTGAAGATGAGAATGAATTAACGGTGGTGAAGTTTGAGTTTGCTAAATTTTCAGGAGGGAGGTTTCCTTCACCAGATGTCTTGACAGATAGGTGGGCTTTACAACCTTTGGTTTGGTGGCAATACCATGGCTCCGCATTTCCAACACTTCAAACCCTTGCCCTTAAACTTCTTGGACAACCTTGTTCGTCCTCATGCGCAGAGAGAAATTGGAGCACATACAAATTCATTCATTCCTTAAAAAGAAACAAAATGGCTCATGCACGCGCTGAGGATTTGGTATATGTGCATTCTAATCTTTGACTCTTGTCAAGGCGCAATGAGGAGTACATACATACAGCAACAAAGATGTGGGATATTGCAGGAGACTCTTGGAATGAGAGCAACATACATGGAGGAGATGGAATTCTTGAGAATGCAGCCCTTACACTTGATGAGCCAAAGTTGGAGGCCATGGTTATTGGGAATGCTAACACTAGTGCTACTACTAGTGAAAGTGAAGTTCGAAGTGAAGCTATTGATCTTGAGGATGATGATGTTGGTGTTTGATTGTCTTGTTGATTGTCTTGTTGATTATCTTTTATTTTGTTTTAGTTTCAAACTTGTGAGTTGTATTCTAATTTCCGAACATCATAGAATGTTTTAGTTTCAATCTTGTGGGTTGTATTTAATTTATGAACATCATGTTTTAGTTATTATTTACTATTGCTCTTAAGTCTTAAATTTGGTATATGTTTATATAATGTGAAAAAATATACTTAGCAATATATTAAAAATATAAATAAATATATTTTTAATAATTTTTTAATCGCCGAGTCCCGCCGCACCCGCACCCACCTTTTTCAAAAATTGCCGAGTCCCGCACCTGCACCCGAGTCCCGAAACGCACCCGTGCTTCATTGGTTACATCTCATCTTCAATTGGAAATCTCATCCAACTTACATTTCTAGACCTAAATCGTAATCAATTGATTGGGCCAATCCCCTCTGGGCTTACAAACATGTCAAAATTGACTATCCTTAACCTAGGCTCCAATTTATTAACTCGTCCAATCCCTTTTGGGTTTGCAAAACTGACACAATTGACCATACTTAGCTTGATGGCCAATCGATTAACTAGTCCAATTCCTTTTGGGCTTGCAAACTTGACACAACTGACCATCCTTGTCTTGGACTCCAATCGATTAAATGGTTCAATCCCTTTTGGGCTTGCAAATATGAAACAATTGACTATTCTTAGCTTGCGTTCAAATCGATTAATTGGTCCAATCCCTATTGTGCTTGCAAACTTAACACAATTGACTATCCTTTCCTTGGGTTCCAATCATTTAACTGGCCCAATCCCTTTTGGGCTTGCAAACCTGACAAAATTGGATATCCTTATCTTGGGCTTCAATCAATTAACTGGTAAAATCCCTTTTGAGCTTACAAAAATGATACGATTGACTATCCTTAGCTTGTGCTTCAATTGACTAGTCCAATCCCTTTTGAGCTTCCAAACTTGAGTCAATTGAATATCCTTAACTTGTATTCCAATAAATTGACTGTTGAGAGTGAAAAAAGTGTATTTATACTGTAGAAAACCTTCAGTAAAACATCAGCATTTTACTGGTTTAAAAAAAATAAAAATAAAAACCTTAACGAAATGGCGTCGCTTCATACTTTCAGTCCATATATATACAGGGGCAGTTTAATGCATTTGAGGGCCTAAGACGAAAACTGAAATTAAGACCTTTTACATATTTAAATATGACTTTTAAAATAATAAATATTATTTAAATTATATTAGCTTGTTTTAGATGCAAAATTATTAATAATTAATATGAACCACATAGAGTTTTTTTTTTAGAAAGTATATAGACACAAGAAATTTGACAAAACTTTTCATACTTGTTAGTGTAGTAGATTAATAGTGATAAGTAAAATAATGATGTTAGTGTTGGACTTAAATGAGAACTAGTAAAGGTTGCCAACTCAACTATTGTGAAAAATGTAGTGAATTTTTTGTGTATATTGCTCTCTTTTTTTATTTTTTTGAAAAGTATTATATTGACAATATTTTTCACAACAAATCTTAAGTTAAGTGTTAAGTTGTTATTGGCTTTAAGTTGAACTCCCGACACTAATTATTTTTTTGCTAACACTTACAACCTATAATAACTTGCTATTTAGAATTTATTTTAAAAATGTTGTGAAAAATATTATGGACGTAGCATTTCTCCCTCTCTTTTTTCTTGTTTTTCATTTGATAAAAAAATATTATTTTATTTGTTGGCTAATATTTGGTCTTAATTAATTAAAGAAATAATCATATTGGTTAAAATTTGGGGGCCTTTTTTCTACTTGGGCCTTAGGCGACCGCATCAATTGCATATATAGTAGAGCCGACACGGTATAAATATATATATATATATATATATATTAGTCACTAACCCGTGCGATGCACGGAATAGTTAGCAAATGTTAAATAAATAGATATATATTTACTTTTTTCAATGCTACAATTAGTTAAAACCGAATGATAATCAAATCAATACTTGATAAAAGGAGGTAAAGAGATAATTAGAAATAAAGAAAAAGTTAGCTATTCAAAAATAAATTATAAATAATAGCAAAAAGTAATACAATCAAATTAAAGAATTAAAATAATACAAAAACAAATTGGACAAAGAGAGAGAGGACCTGTTAAATGAAATCGGATATCTATGGGCTGAAACTTTATTTGGGAATGCATAATCTAATCTATTCTAAACTTATTGTGACTGAAATTTCAACTAAAAATTTTGTCAAATATAAAACACAAACAACCCAATTTCAAGGGTAAAGCTTGGTCCAAAAATCGGCTGAGTACATACAATTCAAAAGAAATCAGTACTTATATTAATTAACCTAAAATTAGGGCATCATTAAATAACGTCCACAACTATTTATTGGGAATGCAACAAGAAAGCAACATATGTCCAAGGGTCATGTGCAATGCACACGAGACCCTTAGACATTATGTGGCAATTGTAGCATACAAGTATGCAGCAAAACCTTTTCCTTATTTATTTATGATTCTCCCAAATTTAGTTATTTATTTTTCAATAAGATACAAACCTAAATTATGAAATTAGAGATAGAGATTTTAACAATGCAAAAGTTGCAATATAGTCTATTTTTTTCTTATAAAGATGTAAATATGCAATATAGTTATACAGTAGCATGCACTTAGAAGGGGGAAGAGAAAGAAATAGAGCCACCAAAATTACTCAAGCAAACTTTCACCAGAAAGAGACTTCTCCAAATAAACCAAAAAAAGGGGAAAAAAACTTACCCTAAGATTCTCACCTACAACAGACCAAAGACTCATTTATGAAAAACAATAAAGAAATGCCAAAGTTGTTAACTGTGTGTGGGGTTATAATTTTTAGGAGAAGTTTTACTATTTAAAATTTTGAATTTGATCTAAGAAAAGATGGATGTAGAAGCAGAAAAGCAAAACCATGCTTAACGGAAAACAACAACTCACAACAACAATACATTTATTGATTATATTGACAACAACCACACCCTTAGCTAGGATTCAATTGGCGGTGGGACTGAATAATTGGCATCATCATCATTCCTTGCAACCCAAACTTTAAAAATAAGAGTTAGAGAAAATCGTAGAGAGAGAATTTCATGAGAAGTAAATCAATCAAATAGGAGAGAGAATGATAGAGGGGAACTATTTCATCTAATCGGCTCTATGGTTGAATAAGTCCCTGGAGAAGAGAGGTTAAGATCGTTCTTATAGGGGAAGGGAATGGTTGAGATTTTGTTTTCGATTGTAATTCACGATAGTAGCGTGAGAGTAGTAGTCTTTTGCGGCTGAACAGTTTCGGATTCTAATAGAGTTTTGTATAAAAAATTAGAATTTTTGTTTTTTTATTTAAATAATATTGATGTGTAAAAATGTGGGAAAAAAAGTCAAAGCTAAGTCAGGTTTTGGTTATATATATATATATATATATATATATAAACAGCATCTTAATTTATTGAATGATTTCATTCTGTCCATATATATTTTTCTATCATCTCATTGTGCACTATTTAAAGCCTACTAATCCAACCACCCAATTGTGACATCTTAGAATATCCATATAACATAAAGATTAGGCAATTATTGAATTTTGTTGGAAAAATCCCTGTAATAATTCTACTATACATGCATAGGTTAGTAAGTAAAGTCGAATGTAAAATTCAATAAATTTGATTCTTATCCATACATAATCACTATGATAATGAGAAAGCTCTTGATATAAATATTCAATACCAAAATATAGCCAATACAAATGCGAGGAACTATACAATTTCGCAATGTAATACCTTTACCAAAAATAAACCTTTAAACTGTAAATAAAAAAGGATAATGCATTCCAAATCATATGAATCCCAAAAAGCCAATTATTGCACAGCCGATTGCAACAATAAAAGCAAACTAATTTGCCCATAAAATTAATTAAACAAAGTAAAGCATTTAAACTACTAATTCTCTCAACCTAAAGTAACAAATCTACTTTTGAGACTAATAAATATGCATGAGATAAATCAAAATCTAAAGCATTATTTCCTATCTCGAAACTTAGCTTGAGAAATAATTTATACATGTAAAAAGGATGTTAACATTGTAAAAGAGAGAATCACAGAAGCAAAATGTCAAAATGTTTTGGCTTTTATGTGGAGGTTAAAATTAAATAACAAAGCAAAAACCACATGAAAGAAAATGTAAAAATCAATTGCTTACCGAATTGTGCTTGGCAAGAGAAGAGTTTGGCAGGAAAAGAAAGCCGAGTCCTGAATAATAATAATAATAAATAAATAAAAATCAAATCTTCCATACCATACCTCATAGGGAGAGAAAAAAGACAAACTAAATGCATAAAAAAAAAGAAGGGAGAAGCAGCTTCAGCTACTACAACTACTAGAATCTCTGACAACATTTAGTCTCTCACCCATATGACAATTGGATGCCAGCATCTCAACACCTAGTAACTACTTAAAAGTTCAAAAAATTTTAGAACTGTAACTACTACTTCCAATCCAACAAAAGCCTCACATTCACTATGGCTGCTTCAATTTCGACCTCCCATACCTGTATAAGTTCCCTCTCTCCTCTACAATGTGCCTACACAATTCCCTACCAATCCATTTGCCTCAGGTTTTTTTTCCCCATCAAAAAAGGTATGTACAGCTTTTCAAAGGATCACCTTTTCAAGATAGGCAAAATAAGCTCATCCAAACGCACATGAATCTCTTGCACCATAACACCTTTGGTTTTCCTCTCACTGGGTTATTCCAAAATTGCCAATATTTTTAGTACTTAAAAGTTAAAACCTCCATTTCATCACCTCCTGTGAATAATACCATCACCACATTACATAATCACCCTCTCCCAAAGCATGTCAACAAATTTTCACAAAATCAAAAACACAAATTTGTCCAACAACAACAACCTTAATTCCCTAACAAACTCACAACACTTAGTAATAACAGTTAAAACAAAACATCAAAGAACTGACTGCTAATTAAAAACTAAGGAAGTATGAAGTAAACATAAACTATTAGTACAAACTAAGAAAGAAAATGAAGTAAGCAACAACTAATTAAAAACTAAGCAACTGGGTTATGGGAATAGAAGTACCTTGTGATTGTAGGTGTGGTTGTGGTAGTGAAAATTACTACTTTTGAGAGACATGAGAGCTTGGCTGAGTGGAATGCACAGAAAGCTCTCATTTTTTTTTTTTTTTTTACCTTTTTTTCTTCAGCAAGAATTGAAAGTGAAGCAGAAAGAGGAATGTTTTTTTTGGTTTTCTTTGTTGTTTTTATTTGGTTTAGGTAGTCAGAAAGTGCAAATATCACAGGGACCGACGGGCAAGCCTTGGATATGGATTGATGACGTGGCAGAATATCAGCCACTGAGGAATTGTAAGCAAGCAAGCACGTGCCAAAAAAATGATATCTGCTGCAATCATGCACAATCTGTAATATAAAAGAGATCATAATGGGCCTAAAGTTACCTGTGTAACTGTAACCCATGTGGGCTTGGAAAGATCTACTATCAGTCCAGTTTCTTACCAGAAACCCACGTCCACCCGCAATCTCCACCGAAAAAAGTAAGAGAGAAGTATCTTCGAATGTCCGTTTGTTTGGAAGTGTGAAAAAGCGGGAGAATAAAAAATAGTAAAAAGATCAAAAAAAAAAAGTAAAAAAATAAAAAAATATTTTAATATTTTTTATTTTTGTTTGGTTGGGAGTGAAAAAGTGGAGGGATAAAAAAAAAGAATTTGTATAAATTTACTCATATACACTTGTTAAAAAATAATGCCCAATTAAAATAAAAAAGTGGCAAACAACCCAAAAAAAAAAACAATCACCCAAATTTATTAAAAAATAAAAATCATTTAAAAAAAAAATCATGTCTAGCTAAACAAAAAAAAAAAAAAAACAACTATCACACTTATAGCCCAAGAAAAAAAAGAGAGAGAAAGAAGAGACAACGTGCCCAAGAAAGCACAAAAAAAAAAAAGAGAGGAACGAAATGAAGCCCATGTGCAAGTGCACATGGGCATTTTTGTCAATGAAGAGATTCAGAATCCCCATTTAGTTTTCTCCCTATTTTGGTGGGCGTGGAGAGAAAACACCCACGCCTTACCAATTTTTTTTCCCTCCCCTCCCTCCAACCAAACACCAAAAAAAAAAATGTTCTCTACCATTTTATCTCTTTCTTTTTTTTTTTTTTTTTTTCATCCTCCCTAAAATCCACCCAACCAACACATACCCTTAAAGTTTAAACCAATCCTCTCCCCCTACAAACCTACAACCCTCTCTCTCTCTCTCTCTCTCTCCAAATCTGTATTGATTGCACCGGCACTGTAGATGTACTCATCTCAATTACTCCCTCTGTCTATCTATCTAACGAGTTTGTCAGAAGAACAAGAAATTTCGTACTCTTTGCTTGCGTGTCCAACTTGTTTTTCTTTCCCACAAAAACGTTGAGTTTTGGACTTTTGTAGAACCATAACAGGAGATAAGTGTTGTGACTTGTGAGTTCTCTCTTTCTTTTAAACTTAATTGTCAGCCCAAATAAAACACATGAAACAGTGTGTTTTTGCCTACCAAATATACTAAATCAAATGTTAATGTAGATTTTTCATTCTTTTTATATAGTTAGTAGACATTACACTTCCCTACTGTTTTTTGTTATTAACTTTAATTGAATTTAAGTCCAAAAACCAATTAACTTAACACCAAAACAAACGAAACTTTAGGGGCCGATCATACGCTTTAATAGTTCAAAGAGTTAAGTGTAAACGGGATGATAGTTTTATGGTGAAAAAGTATAGTTGGGCCTTTAGTAAAAGAGGTTTTAGGTTTGGGCACTTGACATTGTGGGCAATTCCGATGGAGAGTCCACTTCAAAATAGGCCTAAAGTCACCGGTGGTGTAAATCCACTTGGGCTTAGAAACATCTACCTGTGGGTCTTTCTCAAGTCTTACGTCGTCGTTTCACAGTCAGCACAGCACAGTGGGTTAAAGGGTTTATCAAAAATTCTAAAACCCTAAAACAAAGGAAGAAGAAGAGCATGAAAGCTTAGAGAGTGAAGAGGCATGTCGATAATTCTGAGACGCGCATTCTCTCATCGGAACCTCCTTCTCCTCCGCAGCTCCGCCTTCCATGGTGGCGACCTTTCTCATCAACTCATTAACAGTGCCCACAACAACAACAACTCCAACACCCACATTCATGATCTCACTCTTCCCACCACACTTCATTTCCTCACACATTCTCGCAGAGGCTTCGCCAAAGGGCGCAAATCAAGTACCCTTTTGCTCTCTTTCTCTCTCTGTTGAGTTTTTATGGCAATTTTTGTTTTTGTTTTGTGCTTTGTAAAGCAAATGATTGAATGAAATGTGTGTTTTCCTGTTTGGGTTATTCCATTTTGACTGAGAATCAAAAGAGTGCTGATGAGATTTCATTTCTGTGTTTTTATCAAGCATGATCTTCTTTGTTTTTAGTGTTTTTTTTAATATGATTTTTGGTAAATTGCGCACGCAAACACACATAAACCACGTTTTAAACTATTACATGGTTTATAATATGGTTCTAGACTTTTAAACTGAGCAATCAACTCTCTGACTTAGCTCAATTTTATTAATTTCCATCTTATTGAAGGTATTTATCGCGGTAGAGTGTTTAGAGGGTTTACACAAATTTGGAGTGTTTGGGAGTAAAGTTCGGGTTTATTTGATGGAAAACTGTCTTCCATTTGACATAAACTATTCCTAATTTTCAATGAAGTTAGGGGGGTTGATTGCTGAGTTCTAACATTAAAGGGGCACATTGTAAATCAGGTGATAGTTTAAGGTGGTTTTTGTAAGTGAATTTTTGAATACTTTTTTGTTTTCTCTATATTGGGGAAATTTTTCTAACTGGTATAAAGAAACAAGAAGTCACAAATTAATATTCGGCGTTATGCAAAGGTTATTGTGAGATACTATTTATGAAATATTTTAGGTGAAGCTTTTTGTTGATTGCACTACTGAGCTTGGCTGAAGGGATTCTTTTTGCAAGAATAACAAAAATTGTTTAACTTTATATAAATCGCATGTTAGCCTTTTGCAGAGTTATAAGCACTATTCCATTAAAATGTTTTTTTTTTCACCATTTAGAGGATGATGATGCTGTGAGCACTATTGAAGTTTCGACTGATATTGGGCCTACTATTAAGGCAAATGCTACCTCAATGATGGAGGCAGCAATTGCTGCATTATCAGGAGAGTTGAACAAACTAAGAACAGGAAGGGCATCTCCAGGTACATTAAGCCATCGCTATTTGTTAGTTTTTATTTATTTTCTTAGTATGTTTGTTAGATTTATTGACACAGTTATGAGTGAGAATGTCTCTACAGGAATGCTTGACCACATTATTGTTGAACTTGATGGTGTAAAGATGCCCTTGAGCCACTTAGCTGTTGTTTCGGTCATGGATTCCAAGACATTATCAGTAAATCCTTATGATCCAAATGTAATGAACAAAAACTTTACTTAACAAGTTTGCTATTTGTTTCAATTCTAGGGTTTCTTCATTAGCATATGTAATTGTTTGTTTCCTATACTATTACATGGTCTAGAGTCCGATACTATTTAACAGTCATTGATTCTTCAAATCTGTGGATCTAGCGATCAGGATGAAAATTTTCTATATCAGTTGTATTAAGTTTAAATTATTGAATTTAGTTCATTTTCTTTAATCTGCTTTGCACAATACGAGCCTCAATTTTTTATTTTTTATTTTTGACATGCTGATTGGTGCTCATATCTAAACAGTCCCAGTTTGAAAGACTCATTTAAGTGGTAGCGCCTGTTTTATGCAGACCATTAAAAAGTTAGAGAGCGCCATTGTTGCTTCTCCGTTAGGCTTAAGTCCCAAAGTGGATGGTGAGCGATTGATTGCAGTTATTCCACCGTAAGTAGTCATTCTATTTAATCTCACACTGCTTCTTTCCTTGTCCAATAAGCAGCCCATTTGCTGATAATGGCCATTAAAAGTATTTGGCTTAAGACAATTGTGGTTTTGGTTGATACAATATTTTAAGATCTTTTTTTTTAATAATGATGCGTAAGTATTTTCCATGATAAAGCTTGTTCAATCTACACAAATATTGATTGACTTATTTACATTTTTTATGCTCTGCAATGACCAGATTGACAAAAGAGCATATACAGGTAAGCCAATTATTACCCTTCCTTTCATTTATTTATTTGTTTCTTTTTCTTTTTCTTTTTCATCTCTGCACTATTATGACCACTATATTGTATCTACCAGGCTGTGTGTAAGGTGGTTACCAAGTCTTGTGAAGATGCCAGACAAAGTATAAGAAGGGCTCGCCAGAAGGTATGGCAGTAATTTTTTTCTTCTTTATGTTTAGATTTCAGGAGTATTATTAAACAATGTTTATACTTGCTCCCCCTGCTGTTCAAACATAAAAAAGAATGAGGAATGAGGTTGTTATGGTCATCTGAGCACCATGTCTGTATCACTGTGTGCTTCGGTGGCAGGTTTATATCTTGTTAAATAGCACATCTCATTTCAAAAATATCAATTCTTCACTCCCTTACTGTCTTTCATCCTAGAATCATCATGCACTAGCTAGCCAGAGGTTGGTTTGGTGGAGGGAGTGAAGAATTGGTTGACCTTATTCTTTATTTTCTGATATTAGAACTATATCATACTTGACAGCTCAATTTGTCTCAAGTGTGATTTTGCTGTTCCACTGGTTGTGAAAAATTATTACAATTGAGGTCTAGATGGTTCACATTTATTTATCCGGCACCTCAGTTTTAGTGGATGATCTAAAAAATTTCAGTAGACAATGTCTAGCCTCTTAGGTGTCTAGCATGGTGAGCTCATAATAAAATGTACTGTGGCAAGTATTGAAGTGCAAAACACTGTTAGTAGCATTGTGCGGCAACAAGACTAGGAGTGCCATTATAGATAGGGATAATGATTGATTCTATGCATTGTTGTGAAATGGTCCAGTGTTCTTAATGTTTATTGTGCCTAAGCAGATTGTTTATTGGTTTTACAGGCAATGGATACGGCAAAGAAATTATATTCACATGCCCCGAAGGATGATGTAAAAAAATTGGAGAAGGAAGTGAGTTCTAAGCTAATTACAACTAAAACAGTGGATCAGTTTTACAATGTTTTGAGTGTTATCTGACCCTTCTTTTTCCCAGGTTGATGAGTTGACCAAAAAATTTGTCAAGTCTGCAGAGGATATGTGTAAGGCAAAGGAGAAGGAGATTACTGGAGGCTGAGATGCAGTGTCCCATCTGCACTCTGAGTTTATTTTGCAGGAGTACACAGCTTTTAAAAATCTCCATCTTGGTGACTACCCCTTAATATCAGAATACTTGGTGCTTGATTCCATGATAAAGTGAGCTTATGCCATGTTTCTTTTATAGTTAAATATATTTGAGGTCAGTGGAAATTGTCAATCGCATTTGCAGCTAGATGGCAGTTTCAGTAAAAAATCATGTAGAAACATTTTTGATGTGACAAATATTTTCATTTATATTTTTAAGAGCTTTGGAAAATTTTCTGGAGCCTGGAGGAATTGCCAATGATTTAAAAAGGACATGAACCTCAAATGTTGTAACCCATCTGGGGCATCTGACTGTCTAGCTTTGGCATATTAGGCAGTGCTTATAGCATTTTTTGTTCTGGTAGTTGGAGTTAACATGCAGTAAATTTGGCTGCATAAATAAGCCACCAAGAAAATCTAGGACTATAACACAACTTTGCCACAACTTTGATGTGGGAGACTGCAAGTGGTGAGTACATTTGAAAGTGATAAGCAACTAGTCACAGTTCACCACATAGAATAGTTGTGAAAAAATGATGTGATAAAGGATGTCCACTGATTCAATTCATGCTTCATGCTTGCAAACATTTGCCTTGAACAGTAACCATTTCAAGGTATGATTTGCTATTTGGTTCCAACGCATACTTAATGATCTCAATTGCAATTCAAATTGCGTCGGTCCCAATCTTGTTATGTATTTGTAGGAGCAGCTGTGGTCTTTTTTTTTTTGGTTGTTGTTGATAATGTCAAAGGAACAAAATTACAAAGCCTCTAACCAGTACAAAGTTTTCCTCCAATCAAGTTTGAAGAAATCTCCTTCAACTCACTCCATGAAGATTCATAATGCTATCAACGTGTATTACTAAACAAGTCATATAACTCAATAAATAGGTCATATGTGATATGACAAACTTTACATGGATAGTTTAATGAATTGTCATATAGTGTTAGAAAATTTTTTCTCCAAACCCATTGGGAGGCAACCTCCTACAAAACAAAAGGTGGGAGAGGGGGGAGAACACACTTGAAATGGCTTTTAAGAGAATGATTTTGAATATTTTGAAGGTCATTTATTGAAAATCATTCTCTTAAAGCCCATTTCTTCCACTTGGGTTCCTAGAATTTTATCATTCATTTTGAAATGAATGAATTAAATTTTATCACATCGTCAACAATTTAAATAGATATCGAATCGATAAGAGACAATTTGATGATGTGATAAAATCCAATTAATTCATTTCAAAATAAATAGATATGATTTTAAGAACTCTACAATGAAGTTACTTGAAAATTCTTGAGAATCTTAATCCATCTGAAGCTTGATGGCAAATGAAGTAAGGTTTGGCCAGCCTTATGGACATATCAAATCAAGGAAACTACAAAATGTGTCACCAGTAAGGTTACAAATCTAACACTTTCTTTTTTCTTCTTCTTTATTGATGTTGATTGAAGGGTTGGGTTGGCATGGGTTATAAATATTTTTTCTTAACTTGGATTGTACCCAGCTCGTGTAAGCAACATTTTAAATCTAAGTCCAATCCAACCCATGGTATTAATAGTTAAAAAAATGGATTTTTTAAATGTGTTAATTCGATTTATTATTGTATTATGATACTTAGTTTTCATTAAATTGAAATATGATGTCTAATTGTTAAATTATAATACTTTTTTTGAAATATTAGGTTTACAAAGTTGAATACTAATTCTTTTTTATTATTTGGCCTAAGAAAAGAGTCTCAACTTGCCAACCAAAATTAACACAACTCACCCTATGTATTTGTTCAAGAGTTACTATGACTTAGTATGGATTGGAAATTTCTCAATTTGAAGAGTTTGGGGTGGATTAAGAAAAATCATAATCCCATTGTAATCGAAGTCATGCATGCCCCCGGTCTCTAGGGTTAATATTTCCTCTTTTGGGTAAGTAAATTTTAAAGCATAGCTCCGTTTATTTCAATGTAAAGTATTTTTAGCTAAAGAGATGGGTAAGTAATTATTACGAGTATATTTTGTTATTTTTTTTACTAATTGTTTTGATTTTTTCAAAATTTATTGGTTCAAAATGTTTATGTTCATTATGCTTGTAAATAATAAGTATAATGTTTATTCTCACCAACTTCATAAAGATATGTCTTCAAAGAATAATAATAATATATGTAAATTACAGATTACACACCATTATGTTTGCCCAAATTTTCAATTCAGTTGTAACTTAAAATTTTTTATATATATTCATTTTAGTGCATTTGAAAACTAAACTTAAAAATTCAAATGCGTAAGTACAAATACTTGAAACGTCCAAAATGGCACTTAGATTTTTTTTTTTTGGTGTGTGTGTGACTTTTAAAAGATTGGAGGTGATTTTAGAAATTTTGAGACATATTGTGGCCATTTTGGAAATTTTAGAAGGTATTTTCAACATTTCAATGGTTTTAGGGGCAATTTTTTTTTTTTTTTTGGGGGTCATTTTAGTGGTTTAAAGGGGAATGTTTTAAAGATAAGAAAAATGACATTTTTTATAAAATGTTTTACGCCAAAACAAACAATCCCAAATATGAGAAACATGAACTAATTTAGAAGATGAAATGAGAAAATGAGATAAACATTTTCCAAAATATGTTTTATGCTGAAAAAAATGACCTATATTTCCCAAACACTTAGAAGATTGAAAAAATGAGGAAAACAACCTTGGCAAGTCTAGTTAGAGCAATAGGAGGAAGTTAGGGAATATTTTTAGATGCTCCCAGAGTTCCTCTTGCATTCATGGTTAATCTCACTAATAAAATCCACCATGAATGTGTGAGGGCGCATCACGTTACTGTACTTTGAAAGTACCTAATAATTACTCGAAAATTAGACTCATACTCAATTAATACTCGGGCTTAGGTTTGAGATTTGTCAAAAATTTCAAGTCCTCACTGAAGAGCTGGCTCAAAATGTAACAAATTTTCACTTGAGAAAGGTGAACTAATTTACAACTACTGGGTACCAAAACCTTTACAATTTAAAAACAGGATTTAACATACTTCAAGATGAAGTATTCCTCCAAACATCTATACATACTGCCTACTTCAAACTATGTTTCCTTCCGCTTACCAAAAATAACCTCTTTGGTCACAAGCTTTATACCCCTCACCCAAAGTTCAGCTGTTTCATACCCACCCTCGCACACAAAATGCACCTCCTTGTTCTTGGTAGTCACCACCCTAAAAATACCAGGTTCGTCAGCATCACCCTTACTCTTCCTATTCTTCCTAAAGGCATGACTAGGCCCAACCTCTGCATCCCGACAAATCACATTTCTCTGGCTTGACTTTCCCCATTGCAACACCCCTGCAGACCCCACCATTCTCATCTCCTTTTCATGTGGACTTCCTTTGCCTCCCTTAGTGTGCTTTTGTACTTGGGCACCACCCAAGACTAATTTGCGCGCAAGCTCGTCTAGTAACACACTCTCTGCATCATTTTTCCTGCCAACGATTTTCCTTGCAAGTGAGAGGGCAGTTTCACCTCTAGCATTCTTAATATCGCAATTGGCCCCATGTGAGATCAAGAGCTCACACATTGAACCATGGCCTTCCTTGGCAGCTAACATGAGTGGAGTGTAACCATCCCCATCAGGGACATTTACATCATAGCCTCTACTGGTAAGCAATCTAACCACATCCAAGTCACCACGTCGAGCAGCATAATGTAAAGCATAGAACCCTCCTGCATTGCGATTGCCCTTTTCTAGGGCAAATTCTAGCATTACCTTCTCAAACAAGTCACGATTCTGATTTAACTCAGATAAGGTGATTGCAGTTTCGCCAGATTTGTTGTGCAGCTTTACATCAGCCCCTGCATAGACCAGCAACCTGAATGCTTCAACATGACCCTTCAGAGCAGTAATCATGACTGCTGACAAACCATTTTCGTCCTGATAATCAAGATTAAATCCTCCCCAACTGATCAGAATTTCCAAAGCCTGAACATCACCAGCTTGGGCTGCAAATATTAGTGGACAGAAAACAGACATACTTCCAGATCTTGGTATCTTTCGAGTTTTGATTACATCTAATACTGCTTTTTGAAAACCAAGGGACCACCTGTTTGATCCAGCAATTAAACTTGCAGACTGACCAACAACATTGACCAAGCCAAAGTCAGCACCAGCCTTGGTCAACACTCTGAGACACTCTTGATGCTTATATTTTGCACAGATCATCAAGGCCGTGTCACCACAATCTGTTTTTGAGTTTAGATCACAACCAGAGTCAATTAGGCATTGAAGAATGGTGGATAATCCAAGACGAGCAGCCATGTGTATAGGGCGAAACTCAATTTTCTTGGTTGTCTTAACAAGGCATTCTACATTGGAACCACAACTTAAGAGCACCTTAACAGCCCCTTCATTGCCACATAGGATAGCGTGGTGAAGGAGGGTTCTTCCATAATGAGGAAAATCAGAAGAGTTTTGTTGTAGGAGCATGCGCAGAATTGCACCACTCACTTCAAAATACTCCACTGCACACCAGGTGATGGCGTAAGGCTCTGCCAACCCTGCACCTACTCGAAATTCTTCCCCTGTAGCCATGTCCCAAGACCATGCACCCAACTTCACTTTGATGTCCGTCCTAGCTCCAGCCTGTTTTTTACATTTTAGGAGACAGATCAAGGTGAGGAGAAGAAAACAAATATTAAAAGAAAAAACAGTGATGAGTCTGTCACTATCTTTATCCAATACAGAATCTGCAGTACAGATCCTATCACAAAGTATGAATATAGCCAAATTCTCATGCAGCTCTAGAAATGTGAAGCATTGGCTTGTCATTCGCAGGTACAGATCCAGCTGTAATGGGTACTTCATCAACATCACAGAGGGACCTACACCTTTAATGGTTCTAACAGATTTATGAATTTGAGACAAATGACCAAATTTTCATCTTATTCTCCTCTCCCCCCCAAGCATTACAGACATTCGCACTGGCTTGTCATCCAGCTGTAATGTCTACTATACCAACATCACAGAGGGACCTACCCATTTAATGAGCCAAACAGACTTTCGAGTAAGAGACTAATCAGGGTCATATGCAAATGCTTACACTACTATTTTGTTTGATATTAAAGGTCAATTTCACTTGATTGGTACATTTATGAGGTGTAAGCACAGTAAGAGTAAGCAATTAACTGCAAAAGAAGAGAGCCCACAAAACCATGTGCCTGATTGTTCTAATAATTAATAGCGACCCTTAAAAGACTCACCTGGAGTAGCAAACGAACGATGGGGGCCTGCCTACTAACCACAGCAGCAGCAAGTGCAGTACAGTCAACATTCATGTGAACAGAAGGCTTAGATGACCGAAGCAGGACCCGGTCAGCTGCACTGGCATCCACACCACACTGCCATTAAGCAAGGACAATCATGTCAACAAGATAAATCAAACAAGCTTTCAATAAAACATAGAGGAGGGAATCAATAACAATATTAATTGACCACGTGAAAGGACTCTTGTCACACATTGCAATAAAATGAGAGAAATGTATCCCCACGCAACATGAAAACGCAAAGGACATCTTTGTAGTGAGAGGCTCTCATTTTTATTAGCCTACCAACCATCTCTCTCAAATCCAAACCCTGCAAAAGTGAGAGTTTTGTATACTAGGTATGACATTTTTTGCAAGGGTTGAAAAGCTTGTCAGTGACACATCTAAGTTTCAAGAAGCCAAACTTACCAAGAAAGCTAAAAACACATTGGTGTGTTACAACTGCCAAGTAAGCACCATAGTATACACAGGTGAACTGTGTAGAGGGACAGTAACAGTATATATATTTAATAACTAATATATTTGTGTGTGTGTGAGGCATAGTTAATATAAAGTGACACCCTTAATGCGATGGTCACTCCGCAAGTATAAGTGCTTGTGGGGTGTACGGAGGCAAGGGCCGAAGTTCAAATCTCTAGGAGGGAGACTCACACATATATACACTTAGATTAGGCTAGAGTAGAATTTCTATCTTATATCTAAAAAAAATATTAAAAAAATGACATTAAAAAAGCACCATATAATGCTCATTTCTGTTTTTCTACAATGGTCTACAGTAATATCTAAAAAGTTGGCAATTAACAGCCCAATATGAATACAAAGTTTTACCTTCATGAGAGTGTCTACTACATCCACAAACCCACTGCAGCATGCTGTGACAAGAGCACGAACAGCAATATGGGGCCGGATCAGATCAGAGCCCATAAGCAGCTCCACAAGCCTTGCATGACCATGACAGCTAGCCTCCAGCACAGCCTCTTCACAAGCTGGCTGCGATGCCCCAGCTTTAAGTAAGATATCAAGAATCTCAAGGTAGCCCTCCCTCACTGCTGCTGTTGTCGCGAAGCCCCTGAAGAGTTTCTGATTCACATCAGCTCCAATGCTCTGTCATTTAGAAGTGCCAATCCTTAGTACATTATAAAGCCATTGACAAGACTCCACAAGAAGACAATACACTCATTTTTCTATTTTTATTTTCTCAAAATCTCTAAGAAAGTTAAGCATTTTGGGCTCGTCATTATTACAGAAAGTAATGCCACAAGCAGACAAAATGGGGAACAAATCTGAAGTGGTGAGCCAAGTATGGAACTTTCATTAGGCAGTACATAAAGCCTTTAATAAGAAAGGGGGATGTATCATATGTGTACCCTTATGTACTTATCCTGCTCTGGCCAAAGGTCAGAAACAACTAAATATGAGCACTAAGGACTGATTAATACTGATAAAACCAAAAAGGTAGATCTAAATATCTCTCCTTTCATCTCTTCCTTGGATACTCTTTTCTTTCTTTTTTTTTCTTTTTTTTTTTCAGTTACGGAGGGAAGGGAGGTGGGTGTAATTGGATCTGAAAATACATACCTACCTTTTTATGATAGGCTAGTTGATGCCTTTTTATTGTTTTATGATTAACTCTAATTATGAAATACAGTAGCTCAGTAAAAGGATAAACAATAGGAATGACTGGGCCACAACGTTGAATATTTACTCTATACCTCGAATTACACACATTTACTATATAAAACTAAAAGAAGACCAGAACATCCGATATTAAATAAATAATTGCACAAGCAATAGAGAAATATCAACACTCACAGTAACAGCCCTACTGTATGTTTTGTAACAAAATGCAACACATGACAAGGAAGTAAGGATCATGAGATCATCACATTTTTTTGTGCTTACGCATGAATAAAAGTTTTAACAGTAATTTGTACAAAGTTTTGTGGAGGATAGTTGGCATACTATTTTAGCAACCTAAGCAAAAGATCACTATGCTGTCAAAATAATTGAACTCTTCCAATTGGCACTTCCAATTTTTCCACCTGAGACATCCAGAGTTCAAATCCCCCCTCCCCCAAGTATCACATTATTCCAAACTTAAAAAAAAAAAAAAGAAAAAAAAAAAGAAAAAAAAGACTATTCCATTTATACATATTAAAGAAAAACAGCATTTTCCATTTCCCATAAGTAAAAACAAAAAACAAACTATAGATGAGTAGATCTAATAAAAACCCAACTGCCAATCAATGCTTAACAGAACATGAATACCAACAGTTCGGGTTTCTACAATCTACAACAGTTAAAAAATACAAAACAATTAAGGGTCAAAATCATCAACAAACTTCAGTAAATACAGACCATTCAGAAAAACATTCTAGAATATTGGCATGATATGTGTAACAGCTATGACAAAAGTCCATGACTCCGCTCTGATGGTTGAGAAAAATTGTTTTATTGCTTCTGTATTTTCGACCCAACCAAGAGAAAACGCTACATTAAAGTACTGACCGCTTAATCACAATGCTTCACCAACACATTTAATTACCTGAGCAGCTAAATTGATCACACAAACAGAGTCTTAAAGTTCACGTAAATAATCAGAGAGACAGGCCCCACGGTCCCACACAAACTAAAGATAAAGAGAAAATTATAAAAACAAAGGCAAGAGAGTTTTGTAGCTCAACTGCCCCGTGTTTACAACGAAAACAGAGTTCAAATCCCCGCACCCATGGTAACTATCCTATTATAAAAATGAAAAACCAGAAAATCAAGACTTGGATTCGAACCCAGCCCATATTTACATTAATGAGAGATAATGAGCCATTTATGTTGGGGACCTAATGAAGGGAAAATCATTAAAGACTATGAATCCTAAAAGAGTAGAGACAGACATAAACAACTTTAATGCCCAAAATCATAGTGTGGTGATTCAAATATCAAACCTTAGCTTTCCCAAAGCATTGCTTTAAGATTTAAAGCTTAATTAAAAAGAATCTTAATACTATACCTAAATCTTCACAGTAATTAAGGAGCAGATATAAAAAGTCAAATATGCTCAAATTTTTCCAAAAAAAAAAACTTAAAGCACTTTCGAATAGTAAATACTCTCACAAAATATGGTGATAGAAGCCTTAGATTTTCACGCATAATATGCTTCCAAATCAGTAAAAATGAAAACTTTGAATCACACGTAAAATTAAAAACACTTGGACTGTTCTAAAATAAGCATAAAAAACTTTGGAATCAGTGAAAACCAGCAATGAGAATACAAAAAACCATAAATCTCAATCTGAATCACCAAAATGCATATAGAAACACTGTCAATATTTTCAAAAACAAAACAGAACACTTTACAAAAGAGAAAAAAATTCAAAGTTAAAAACAGAAACGGATCTCAAATTTGATCACTAAAACAAAACACTTTCAATATTTTTCAAAACACAGAAAACAGTTTCACTTACTGAGAATCAACAATGCGAATGAAACAGTTTAAAAAAAAAAAACGAAAAACTCAAGCTTGAGTGAGAGAGAGAGTTACCAGCAGCTTCTTCACGAGGGAGACGTTGCCGGAGTGTACGGCAAGGAACAAAGCGGTGACGTCAGTCTTGAACTCGTTGTACTCGACTCGGACCTGACTCGCCGATTCATCGCACGGTATCACCTCGGTCTTCCTGCTCTTCAGGCACACGGCGCCGACGAAGTTAACGTCGACATACGGATCGGCGATGAGCTCCAACGCCGACTTCAGATCGCCGGAGAGAGAAGCTTCTAGAAGGCGTTGCGAAACTTCGGCCTCGTAGTCCACCGGAAACACCTGTTTCCCGGAGAACACAGTCATTGTATGGTGTTTTGGTACACGCGGCGGAGGTTGAGCTCAGGTAGTACGAAACTGTGGCTGCAACTTCAGGTGAAAGACTCGCATGCGGGTGTGTGAGAGAGAAATGGAAATGCGAAGCTCGAGAGAGAGAGAGAGAGAGAAAAAAACTTGAAAGAAGTGAGCGCCAGAGACAAGAGAGAGTGGGGTGCGAATTTATTGGGATGGTTTTACTGTGATTTACTAATATTTAACCACGGTTAAATAAAATACTATAAATAAAAGGTGGTTAAAAATCTTGGGTCAGTATCGATTGGTCAACAAAAAAAAAAGGCTGTAAATCTTGGCTCGGCTTCAGTCTTGGATAAAATATCGTATAATTTGAAATATAAGGTGTTAAAACTTAAAAGTGTTAAAACGTTTGAATTTTCTCAGCAAAAAAAAAAAAAAAAAAAAAAAGTTTGAATTTTCAAATATTGGAAACCATAATTAGACTTTATCCATTTGATTGGATTTGTTCAACTATTATCCAAAATGTTATGTTTTACTTACAGCAAGATCATTAACAAATCTTACATTTAAATCATGTTTATTTGTCAAGAATCATGTAACTCAATTAGTATATTTTTAAAAATATTATGGATTTAAACACTGCATTCTTTGACTATTGAATTATAAAAAAGAAAAAACTATGTTTCTTGAAAAATAAGCATAGAAAAAAGAAAATTAATAATAAATACTATGGTTAAAATTCACAATCCAAAAGTTTAAGCCGATAAGGAAAAAAAAAACTACAAGGGGGCAAAAGTATGAATTTTTTCAACTATAGATTGACAAATTTAATTTAATTTAATTTAAATCATACATGGATAAAGTGAAACTACACTAAAAAAAAATAAGGTGAAATTAATCTAAAATGTAGAGAGAGAAAATTCAAATTATATCATTTAAACTTATCTTCTCAAAAAAAAAAAAAAAATCATTTAAACATAAAGTACATTCAATTGTGCTATAATTTATTATATTCTCTATTTAATTCAATTAATTGTGCTATGAAGTATGATCTATTGATATCTTCGCATATATGTGTGAATTTCAAATAATTTAACTGATAAAATATCTTATCGTCGAATAAGAAATCAATTGTTGGCTTTAATTAGCTCGATAGAGTTGACTTATTGATCACTTGCTCTTGTTGTTCTTCTTATAGATACTAGTGGGACGAGGTCAATGGTGGTCTTGTGGCCATTGATGGCTGCAATGGGGTCGATGGAGTTGTGCTTCTTGGTTGGGTTATTCCTTGAAGACAACTTTATTGGCTAGGATAGTGCATGTAATTTGTAAAAATACAAATACAGAGAGAGAAAGATAAACATGGTTCAACATAATGACTTACATATATAGTAAAAGGCGCTTAAAAGCTACATGTTTACTTTTCTAAATTGTATGTTACCAAGAACCCAATGAAAAATATATACTAAGTGTAATATGGTACACTTAAAACTATGATAGCCTATGGTATTTTGCAAAACCTTGCAATATACATTTATGACAATATCTTAATATATTATATGAGCTACACATTTACGGTATTATGCTAATATATTCTCTTATCCCACTCAAACTTAAGGTGGAGGAGTAGCAAAAACTTGAGTTTGAAAAGAATGTATCCAATGCTTGTTGAAAGAATCAAGGCCCACAAAGAAACATGAAAAATATCACCGTCCAAGCAAGAGAAGTCTATGAAATGCATGATGCGGGAGTGGAAGTAGCTGCATCTCCAAAACATGTACTTAAACAATAGTTTTTAGTTTTTTTAAAAATATATATTTATGAAAAAGTGTGTAAAAATATGTGTAATATTGTTTAAAAACTGAAAACGGTTATTTAAGTTGTGATACCAAATAGACCCGTATTGTGTGGAGTAGAGAACTATAAAAGTCAAATCATAGGTCAAGTGTATTGCCAAAATGAAAACTGGCGCTAATTTTGAAGTGCATATGAGACATATGGATGACGTCTTCAAGGTAAGAAATAGAGTACGCAACCACAAGAAAGCACATGATTAGGACTGAAACAGTTTGTGAAGGTGTATGTAATGCTCAAATGGTGATAGGACGTGAATGTAGATCTAAGGAGTCTAGGTTAATTAACATGGTATAGTCACGAATATTGTGACTTAGATACCATGTTAAAATAGGAAGAAGAAATAAATGATATATTGAGAGAGTATGATAATTAACGTAATTTGACCGAATGACCTATGTTCACAATCTAAAACCTAAAATGACTACATTTTTATTACTATTGAATTCTATGTTACAAAGAACCTGTATTAATATGAATACATTATGTTATCTCCAAATATCACTATTGAACATTACTATTGAATTGTATGTTACAAAGAACCCGTATTAATACGAATACATTTTGTTATCTCCAAATATCAGCATACCAAGCAAGTCTAATTACCAAGGATCTAAAACTCATTCCCCTTCCATGAAGTTTTATATCTGAGTAATCTCTTCTTATTCATACAAAATAAATCCACTGAAACCGACACCGAATCTTCTTAGACATTTACCCTTGATTTCTTTTTTTTTTGCCAAATATTTACCCTTGATTTCAAAGGACACATTTGAGTACTTCCCATATAAAATTCCAAAGTTGTCTTATTTTTGCAGATAAATTATTATCTTCTTTGTTTGATCAGGAAAGAAAATAGCTAGAAAACAACAAACATACTATGCAGACATTCTGCATTGTGATAAGCATATTATCTTCAGAGGCCAGAGTGTGAGATTTCTTCGAGAATTGCAATAATGCTTTTACCTATATAATCGAACACGAGACATTATTAACTCAATCAACCCCCTACGTACATTGTATATGCATTGCCCACCATAGTAAAACAGTGTCATCAATGTTTCTCACACTGTCAAGGGGGTTCTGTTTCCTTTTTCACTTTTACTTCATATACTTACCCTTAAAGGGAAAAGAAGAAAAACAATCTGCGTAAAGAAAAAGTTAGACTCCGAGCCTTCTAATCTTTTATCCAAAAAATAAAAGAAAAAAGAGAGCTAGTCCGAGCGACCAAGTCCTGGATACTCCGTAGTCAATACGAGTACTAGAGAAGCAACAATTTCTGCTTACTTCAGTCAATCTTTTTTGACCAAAATTTCCACTCTGTCAACGTATGCTTTCGCTGTCTGACTGAGTCCTCGATCGGTCTAATGCATAAAATTATTCTACTCCATATGACAGTATTACTACAGCCACGTTCTTTTTAGTTTTCACAGCCTGTTTCTATTGAGAAAGTAAATTGTAATTGGTTTAATATTTATTTTTAGTGAGGCTTTTGGTTAAATATTATGCAAATTGGAGTTTATTTGTGATATGGACAAAGTTCAAAATTATTTAAGAAAATGAGAAAAGATGTGAATTTTGGTAATAGTATTGTCAAAATTGTGAGAAAAAGTATGAGAGAGGAGAGAGAAAAAGTGATTTCGGCAATAGTAATGCTGAAATATCGGCCCAATTTTACCAACTAACTTTGATCGAAACAATGAGAGAAAAAAAAATTTTGAATTGCCACAATTCAACTTTTTACTTTATTTTTTTTATTTATCTCTCCCCTCTCCTCCTATTTTGGCACTTTAATTACCACAATTCAACTTTTTTTTCCCTCCTCTCTCTCCTTTATTTCGGCAATGAGATTGTCATGATTAAAATTTTTTCTCTCTCCTCTCTCCTCCTATTTCAGCAATGACATTGCCACAATTAAATTTTTTTCTCTCTCCTTGTTTCAATTAGTTTAGTTGGGCAGCACAAAAATTGGGCAATTATTTCAGCAATACCATTGTCGAAATCACTTTTTCTCTTCTCTTTTCGTCACATCATTTCTCTTTTCTCTCTCTTACTTTTTCTCACAATTTTGGTAATATTATTGCTGAAATTTACATCTTTTCTCATTTCCTTAAATAGCTTTGAGTAATATCCATATTACAAATAAACTCCAATTTGCACAATATTTAGCCTAAAGACTCTATTTTTACATTAATCCATTTTCATACAGAACTATAAGTAATAAAGCAATTAAGGAAAAAGTTAACGGATGCTCTAAAGTATTGGTTTAGGAGATATTTTTAGAAAAATTTCATGGCAAAAGAATATTTAGCCTAAAGACTCTATTTTTACATTAATCCATTTTCATACAGAACTATAAGCAATAAAGCAATTAAGGAAAAAGTTAACAGATGCCCTAAAGTATTGGTTTAGAAGATATTTTTAGAAAAATTTTATGGCAAAAGAAAAAAGCAATTAATTGTTTTGATGGCTCTCTATATTTTTCATAAAAGTTGTATCAAAACTTTCTTAAAATGGTTTTGTGAAGACAAATTACCAAGAGTCACGCATCTTGGGCTGTGGGCCTAATTCGAGGAAGACTCATGGGCCGAACAGTGTGGCATTTATTAAACATTCTACTTTCAGAAGATTCGCACATAGGAAACGGCGATTCTGTCCGAGGAGGGTATAGTCCTCGGATTAGAAGAGTTCAGTTCAAGGATGAATCCCAGTGATTGAAGTAATCCTCCTGGAATCCCCAATGACAGAAATGACCTCTGTGAACTTACTGGAAAGGAAAAGATCCCCAAAATATCTGAAGAAAGGCTGCTACCACTACATTGAATACCCTGCAACTACTTTTCTGGCCGCATTTATGTGGAAAAGACCTCTGAACAGTGCTACCAAGACTATTACCTCTCACAGGGAAGCCAAAGAAAAAATCTGATGGGACAAGTATCAAGGGACGCCTTAGATGAATGACAAGTGTAAGGTTATGATGATTAGAAGATGATTATATAGTGTAACTCCCCCTCCATTGTAGGGGGGGAATTATTTTTTGGGCAAAAGGAAAAAGATCGAAAGAAAAGAAAAGAAGAAAAGAACTAGAACGTGAATTACATAACATGATGTCTCCTCGAACCTAAATAAAACTTATTTATACCAAATTATCTCGATATGCTTTGGCCCTTTGATCAGCTTTTTAGTTCGTTTTTAAGAATAGGTTGAACGTAGTTCTCGCCATTCGGACCTAATTCTTTAACCCACTCTCTACAAATTTATTGCAGCGGACTTATTGGGCCCAGGTCCTGCATGCTTTGGACTTGAGTGCACAATTTGTTGCCCTACAGGTTTATTAACAATTGTTTTAAGGGTACCCATTAACATGACTCATAAAGTAATGCTACATGCTCAAAACTTTTACATCGTTTTTTTGTAATAATTAAATTGACAAGTTTTTACTCATTTTTATTTGGCATTCACCACTAACACAACTTTTTGCTTACCATTAGTAATATGTCATCAAGAATTGTGAAATTTGTTGTGTCTCTAGAGTTATTATAAGCAATGACATATCAACACAACTTCTTTAAAATAGTTGTAATAGAACAAAAAATTGTATCACCGTAGAGTTTATTCTAGTTTGTAGCTAACGATTATAATTCTTACTTAAAAAAATTAAATATAATTACATATTTTGAGAGTATAACCATTTAATTTATATGTTCTTTATATTCTTGATATATATATATCAAATTTTGTACTAATAAAATATTATTTATTACCGATTTATAATTTTAATTTTTATACTAGAAAATTTAAATATTTAATTGACAATATAATTATTAATTTTTTATTTTTTAAAAATGTAGATATTGAATAGAGCTATAATTAGCCAAATTTTGTCCTATTCTGTATTGGCACAAAATTTTCACGTGCGAATCACAAATTAGCACTACGACAAGTGAAATGGTCGTTAATATATATATGTGTCGTGAATATATATATGTGGCCGGGTCAAAGTCTGGTGAGTTTTTAACCCAAAAAAAAAAAAAAGTCTGGTGAGTTGATCAGCTTATCGTGTAGAAGTGGATTTCCTCATATTAAATACCAATGTAGTGGTACTGTAATGACTCGTGTCACCTATTTACGACTCTATATGCTAGGGACCCTTTTGAAGAAGAGGAAGAATATCTGGCCAATCACCATTAATTGATGTATCCATCCTACAGATTGGGATCCATATATATTCAGCGGCAAAATATTAAGGGAGTGTTTGGATTGAAAGTATCTCAAAATTTAAAACTCTGAACTCAAAACACGTGACTCAGAAACATAACTCAATTCTCAAAACTCTATCTCACTCAAAACCCAAAACTGAAAAAAGTTGTTTGGCTCTAATATCTCAAATCCGTGCCCCACATCTTAATTCTCAATTTTTTCACTTTTGGTGGAGCCCACAGCCACAGCCTGCAATAGCTTTTGTCTTTTTTGGTTATAGGTGCTGTTAGTTGAACTTGTTATTGTGTTGGTTGTATCTATACACTGCCACTAGGTCCCACATAGATGAAATAATAACCAAAATACCATCAAACCCAGTTTTTGAAAACTGAAAACACCATGAAACCAGTTCTCAGTTTTCATTCCCATGTCTCAAATTTTTGAGAAACAAGTTTTAGAAACCATGACTGAAAACAACGCCAAACAAATTGCAACTCAGTGGGGCCCACGAAATTTGAGTTTTGAGTTATCAATTTTGAGTTATATAAATTAATGGGGCCAATCACCATTAATTTATGTATCCATCCTACAGATTGGGACCCATATATATCCAGCGGAAAAATATTAAGTGGTTCTGGGTGTATCACCCTCTACCAATCACAACTCGTCACATAGGTGAGTTGTGCACAAAATTATGTCACCAAAATTTTCCAAAAATATTTGATACACCATACATCGATCCGCTCTGGTTTCGTGTCTAAGAGAGGACGCTGCTGAGGCCAGAGATAATGGTACGTACATATATTATTGAACATCCCGGCCGGTTCAGCTGGATGCACCAAATTTACTCACCATCTAGGATCTCACAAGATCTTCCAGACACAGGACTACTTGTACATTATCCCATTGTCACACTGGATTCAAACCAACTGTACCTCGCTGCAAGTTCTCAATTGTGATATAGTGATATATGTCATTATCTAAATGGGTTTAATACACAAAAAAATATTGTAGCACTGAATTCAAGCCAAGTTATTGCCGCAAGTTCACAACGGCAATGGCTAGCGGTGGGATTGTATAAAAATAAAATCAGGTCCCACGATGATAATAAGTAATTTGGGATGAGGGGAATGCATTTTCCAATAAGGGACCATAGTCCATACTCACGCACGTGGATGATAATGCTAGTGTAGACTGTAGACTGTGTATTGTTACAGTAAACTCTGTTTAGAATCTTTTTTTATTTTATAATTAATATAATTTGATATAAATAGAATTTATACTATATATATATATATATATATATATAGGCTGAATTGGTCGATATAATACCTGCATGGAGTACTTAGCATCTAGGAAGTACAAACATGAACATAGGTGTGGACTATGAACACAAATACGACATAATAACACAAACAATTTCTTAAAAATTATAACATAAAATAGCCAGTATGACAGAAACATAACACCCTAAATAAAGTGTGACTACTTCCTAAGTTTACATGAAGTATGAAAGGCATGAAACACGGCATAAAGTGTGACTACTTCCTAAGTTTACATAAGGTCAATAAGAAGTATGAAAGGCATGAAACACAGCAGACACGTTATGTTTATTGTTTTATTGGAGACAGCAACACTGACGTGCCTGTCGATACTGGGAGGAGACATGTATGTTGTTTATCAGATCTCCAACCCTTTTAATTATATCTGTCTCAATAATATAGTCTAATAATTTTGAGTATGATATAATATTTGCTTTTAGATGCTTCTACTAATGAATCCAACTACTATATCCTAGAAATTGATGACAGTTACAAAACCTGGCAGTTAAGTTAAATTATAATAAAAAATGAAGATGATAACTTAACGCACATCTCTTTTTATAAACTCAGCAAAACCAAGTCCTCGCGTGGGCGGCGTGGCATGCATGCCCGGTATTGCCATGGAGTCATGGACTATGTCAGTGGTGAGTCTGGTGACACAAAAAAATACTGAATAGTTTTTATTTTGGTAACTTTTTCAGTGAGACTGCATGCCATTAGATATGCTTGTACTTAAATACTTAATTGTTGAAGTTGAACACAAATAAGTTTAATAGAACTTAAATAAGTAGGGTCGGGTTAATGTGTCTTTAGAGTATATTAATTATATATTTTAGAAAATTTTTTATAAAAAATTAAAAAAACTGTCAAAAAAGTCAATCACGTTTTTATTTTCCTATAAAAAGATTTACTAAAATATGTGTGCCCATATAAGTAAGTACATATATAATACTATAAAGTGGCAATTGGGAGATTTGGGAGTGGGTAAGTACATCATACTAGTAGTAAAAATTGGGCTTTTTTTTTGGAGTCAAATAGCATAATTTTAAGAAAAAATGTATGAGAAATGCATTCGGTCAAACTTATTTAGTTGTGTAGCACTTTTTTGGAGTTTAAGTTTGTCAAACTTGAGTTCCAAATGAAACTCGAGTTTCAAGCATTATGTTTGATCATATTGCTACACAAGCTCATAATGTTTGGAACTCGATTTTGACAAAATCGAGCTTCCCGTGAAACTTAAATTTGACAAACTTGAATTCTAAAAAAGTGTTATACAACTAAATAAGTTTGGTTAGATATGTTTTTTCTAAATTTTTTCTAAAATTATACTATTTGACCAAATTAGTCTAAAAATGTCTAAAAATGAATTTCAATATCAGTTTTTTTGGTTTGGACTTGAATTTTTCAGAGTTGTGTTTAATTCCCAAAGTTCCAGCAGTATATATTGGATCAAGATTTGAGCATTGATGGAGTGAGTGCAAAAATTGTCTGATCCTAGTAATGAGGTAGAATCTTTTATTATCAATTTCCAAAAACGTGAAGCTCTTATCAATTGTCTCATCTGATCATACTCTCACTCTCAGTCTTTCATGGACATGGGTTGTCGGTTGACTAGTGACTTAGGGGGAGGTATGACTCTGCACGTGATGCGAAGGAGGAGTTTCCACTGTCTTTCGTACGTGCCTTTTTGTTCATAATTAATAATTTAATTGATGATGAACACAGTGCACGAGGGGAATCAACATTTGCAATTTTGCATTGCACGTACACCCCATTCATGTGATCCTCTTTAATGCCATTGCAACTTCGTTTACTATACTCTCACTATACTCAACACTAGTCAACCACACAGACGAGAGAGAGAGAGACAGAAACAGCTAACTTTGAGTTGACTACTGCAAGCATATAATAAGAAAAATTCTTAGGTATTTTTGGAGTACGAAAAAATAGTGCTTATACCTCTCATATACATGGTAGACTCTACAATGAATTTAATGAGTAAACTCCACCATAAATGTGAGAGAATGAAGTACAATTTTCCATACTCTAAAAATACTTAAAAATTATTCGTATATTACTTAATTAATTCATTTATGGCGTTGCATATATCCATGGAGTAACACTTCTTGCTAAATCATGAAGCAATGTATTGATGAAGATCAAACTATACAAATTGGGTGTCTTAAGAGTTGGCATTTGTGATTTGTATACCTAGCTAACTAGGGTACTTCAAATGGGATGTTGATTTTTTTATTTATTATTCCTTTACTTACTAATAAAAATCGATTTTTTTTTGGGTGTGGTTGTTTTGTGCGTGTCAATGAAAATAATGCAAACAACTTCAATTTTAGGCTTTTAGCTTTAAGAAGAAATTACTTCGTTTTAACTTTTCCTTTCTTTTGGATGAATGAGTTTTTAAGTTGATCAGAAGGTGGAGTTGAGTCTTGTCATGAATTTTGATTTTCAATCGATACTAAATTTGTGTAGTTAAACTTAAAAGTGACCCCCTTTTATGTTGGTGACCTTTTGTTTTTCAGAAGAAGTTAGGTGAGCCTCTAACTCAAAGGTAGATGCTTTCTAATTCTAATTTACCGAGCTATATAAATATATTAATAAAAACAGTGATATATATGATCAATTTTATTCATTAATTGAAAAGCCAAAGGTCACTATAAAATTTTTACACTTTGATCGTTTTTTATTTTGAGATTTGTTTTATTATATACCGAAGGATTTTAAACATATATATGATATTTATTTTAAGATATATATATATATATATATTTTATCATTGGACAACACACCAATGAATTTATTTTTTGTGTAAATGTAATTGAGCTAATAGAAATTAGAAATCCACTTATTTGAAAATTATCACTATATGAATTTCATATTTTTATACTAATTTATTTTGTATAACTTATACTAGTTTTTTATTTGGTTGAAAAAAGTATAACTTACTAGTTTATACTGCCTATAAAGGACGCTTTTTCTTCCCCTTAATTGAGAAATATGCATTAGTTCACTAGATAGATTTATTCTTCTTTGTGTTTTTCTCTCAACTTCGGTTCTTAATTTACAAATACTAATATCATATATCTAGTTATATAATACTATATATCATAGTACTTAAAATGTCGATTAGTAAGATAGCTAGCACTAGGGATTGACAGGCTAGATTGCTAGAATATCCTAGCGATAGAATGACCAAAAGTTTATTATATTAGTTGATAATTAAGAGAACGACAAATGCCTGTGTCTCAACTTGATCAGTGATCACACTCAATCTTGTAAAACTAAAGCATATAAATATAAATAATGTTTCATACAATATTTGAAGTAAATAAACAGGATAATATACCATCTTCCAATTTTCTTTATTTTAAGGTGTGCACATTGGTGCAAGATATATTATTATTATTATTATTATTATTATTATTATTATTATTTAATGCATATTTTTATGAACTAGAAAATTCATTTTATTTATTACTTTATATTTGGTGGAACAAACTGACATGATGCAATAACTCCGAAGGTTAAAATGTGCATGGATGAAAATATAACATCGAGGGTAGGTTATGAGTCTATGACTCTTTATTAGGGCCCCTTTATTATTAGTTTACGACCAGAAAGAAAAATCAAATTTTGAACTGTGATATAGAACTATTCAAGATCCTGCAAAGTTGGCCCCAAAGACTTGACCCATTGTCCTTGATGTTGGTTCCAATTGTTTTCCAAAGTTGGGCAATGGAAGCCTTTATGATAATTACAAATCTTCCTTTTCTAACACTCTTGGCTCCTTCCCTCATAAATAACCTTAGAACAATTGGAAGTTGGAAGTGCCTAAGCTAATCATTCTCAAACATTCAATTCTACCAAATCAAAACCAATTATTATAATTTAAATGGAATTGGCGCCACCATGTACTTTTTTTCTTGATAGATTCTGATTCTTATAATCAAAATTTAATAAATTTTCTTTGTCAATATGACCTTCTAAAAGCTTTTTGTACCATTGCTGATCTCATTGGCTTAAATTAATCAGCAAGATTAAACTATGATTAATATCATAAGGGCGCCACACAATTCAAATAGTCAAATATATGATGGGGGCCACTTGGTTCACCGGTTGCTCAGCTAATTAGCCATGCAAAGTGAAAGTTGTTTTGGACATAGATAGATAGATTGATCTTTAAGACACCAACTAACACCAATATAAACAAGTTGCTTATGTTTCAAAGTTCTAAAACTTAAGCAAATATGATGATTTTGTCTTATTTGGGCTTAAATCTAATATGGGTGGACCGGTGGAGAGGGGGATATCTTTAATTTTTTCCTTTTTTTATAAAATGGTAACCAAACTTTTTTAAGCCATTGCCTCCTCTTTAAGTGAAAAAATAAAAAAGACAATGATCAAAGTCATTCAACAGATTTCTTGCCTCACGGTTTTATCAGGAAATGATTGAGGGAGCCTAAATTCTTTATTGTTCAAATGATGATACCCAAAAACAAGCTCTTGTGGGCAACTTAATGTATGAAAAGGCAAATCGTATGCATGTCTTTCAAGTTTCAATCATGTACAATGGAAATGAAATGGCCTTTTACTTTAAAGTATTAAATATTTCTAGAAGCAGCTCTCAGCTCTAAAACTCTCCTATTTGACATGTATTTTTTTTTTCTTTCATTTTTTTTTTTTTTTTTTTTTTGAAAAGACATGTATTTCTTTTCTTATTTAATTACGTTTTTCCTCACTCCCTTGAATTTTAAATTGAAACTAATGCATTTGGCTAATTAATAATTTATTTTTCATTCTTTAATAAATAAAATAAAAGTTTAATCAACCAATAATTTTTTTAGGAAACATATACTAATATATAAGGTGTTGTTTTTGACAAGTTATAGATATATTTTGCAATTAGAAAGATTTAAATATGTAGTATTTTGATTCTAAAAAAAAAAATGTAGTATTTTGATTTTTGATAATCTCACTTTAGAGTGGACCAAGTCAGGCCTTTGGAAAAAATTAGTTGTGTTACTCATTTTCATGATCCTTTTAAGTTATAATCAATTAATTATATCTCTAGTTAAAAGTTTGACCCACTTTGAAAAGTCGAAGATAATTTAACGATTCATTTCAATGTTAAGGTAGGTCATATGTAAATAGATATATAAAGGTTCTTTTATTCTATTTACCAACCAACAAAAATAGTTCTTTTATTGCCTTTTGTATGAGAGTGCCCTTTCACGCAACAAACTAGCATCAATGCTTTTGTTGTCACAACAACAAACTATTATATGAGTTTTCGCTGTCAAACACGCGTGTACCATTTTTTTTTTTGGTAAACAGGAGAATTCATTTAACTAAAAAACAGCAACATGAGAGCAGAAACGCTCATACCACTTTCAAATAGGGATGTCAATGTTCGACCCAACCCGCGAACCCGACACAGGTTTTTTCGGGTTAGGGTTGGACCTTAATGGGTTTGGGTCATAAACGGGTCGACCCGAAAACGACACGATAAGAAACGTGTCATAAGCGGGTCAACCCGCGTAACCCGCAATAGACACGTTTGACACACCAATTTATTTGTGTTAACCCGAAATGACCCAATGAACACAACCCGTTTAACTCGTATAACAAATAAATTTTTATTTTATTTTAGATTTGTCAAATAACTTTTATATCCAACATATATTTTAAATTTAAAAAGAAAAGTGAGTAAATCCAAAAATTTACAAGGGATATAATTGGAAATTGAAACTTTACAAACCCTAGATCTCTAAACCCTACAAACCCTAAACCTCTAAACCTTCTTATAAATATCTTTTTTTTTTCTTTTTTTTTTCTTTTTCTTTTTAATTTCAGCCATACTACACTTCTCATGCCAATTCTCAAACTCTAGATGAATGTTATATTTTTGTTGAACTATATTATTTTGAACGTGGGTTGAAGACTTGAAGTGTATGCACTGCTTTTTGGGATCGATGTAAAAAAAATTATTTCTAGATAGATGCTATATTTAATATTATGCAGGTTGAAATGGGTTGTGTTACATTCATGTCAACCCAACACGACTCGTTTATTAAGCGTGTTAAATGGGTTGGGTCAGGTCAACTCGCCTTATTAACAGGTCAGGTTAGGATTGAAGGATCATGACACGATTATTAAATGGGTCGGGTTAGGGTTGAGCCATTTAGTCGAATACCCCTACCTCGACACGACACAAACCGACACGCTAACCCGAATTGACACCCCTACTTTCAAATTCATCCTTTTTTAAAGAGTTTGAAAAGGCATTTAATTTTGGTGACAAGTAATTTATGTAGCGTTAATGAAAAGATTTCGTAAAATTATAATGGGTGTTGAGGGAGAAATTTGTGCCTCTGAATAAGATGTTGGGAAACCAAGTCGAAACTTGACTTTGGGCTCTTGAGATGACACCCAAAGGCTTTTGGTGTGATGACAAGCCTATCCAAGCAAGAAAAACAAAGGCTGCACTTAACAAAACAGCAACAAAAGCCCAATGAAAAATACTTTACAATACTTAGTTAATACATTAGTGGTTTTGTTTTGATAGTTCAAGGGAAATAAGTTCTCCAGCGATAAGGGTGAAGTTACACTTAAGTCCAAAAGATGAATTGTCCAATGATAAAGATGGAATTACACGGTCTAGCCATTAATAATGAGATAAATTTAAGCAAATTTTAGGTCCTTATGTGTCTCATTCAAGAGGGATTTATTGTGCTTTCAGCCGTCATTACATCAAAGTGAGGGAAGAGTTCAATTGTTACAAATACATCATATCCTTCAATGGTAAAGTAAAAAGTAAAAATTAAAGGTTCCCTTGGAAGAAAAAATGGAGGATTAATTGGCATGGTGTGAAAGGAGAGAGAGATCCCCAGCTCAGTGCAGCAAGTATCAAGCTAAGATTTTAATGGGCTAAGATTTTAGTGAGTGTAAATTTACAAGGCATGAATAAGATGAACGTGGGCTACTTCTGAGTGAGGGAGATGGGATTGATGCTGAGACCGAAGCCTTTTATGGGTAATGGGCTGTTTGTGGCTAGCTGGAGGACACTTATGAGCCGTGATAGTGTAAAGGGAGGAGAAGAAGGTCTGAGATTAGATGAGTCTGGGCTTTAAGATGATGGGTGGTGAGCTAAAAGAGAACTGAACCACCAGCAAAAAGAATGACCAATGAATTTCAAAGTCTCTGAGAAGGGTAGCCAGGTTGGTTTTTGGTTAGCATGCTTGTGCTTTTTATAATGGAGTTTTTTTAGAGAAGCATTTATTGACAAAAATCCAAAAAACGTATGACCACTCAGGGGTGATGAATCAGAATCAAGCTTCCCAGTGATTTTTGCTCAGAAGTAGGAAAATCCATTTCAGGGGCTGCCTTGCCTTTTTAGGTAATGATGGGATTTTAGAGCGTTTTGCTTTAAATGCTAGGATTTGGGGCTGAGCTTAATTATTGTGATTGGGGTGTGTATCAAGAGCGAATCCTAATGCTGCAACTGAGATTCGGACCCTTGAGAAGTAAAATTTAACACCCCAAGCCAGGTGTCAAGTTCTAGTCTACTTCTAGGGGTTCCGCTGGAGATCCTTTTATGCCTTCCAAACCACATGTTCCCAATTTTTCCCCTTTAGGATTCATGGGCTTGGTACATGAATTATGTTTAGAGCATTTTTAACATTTATAGCATCATTTTGTTGAAGTTTGGATAATTTTGTTTCAGCTTCCCTTCTGCTGGAGGTGCAGCTTTGAGGAAGATGATGGAGCCCCTTCATCTTTTTGACTTCAGTTGATATGACAAGCCTTGGGCACTGTTCACATCAGGCAGAGAGTGGCAGAAAACTGATGGACCAGCCCTTAGTCCATTCTCAAAGGCTTGGTTCCCTTGTATGAGTCCCTAGTTACTCTTTTTTTGGTTAGGAATGAACAAGGGCTGTTCTCCTTTGCCTCCTACTGGTGTTTTTTGCTTTGGCTTGCTCACATGGGCTGGGTTGTGTGCACATGTTGCCATGGGCTTTCATTCCTCATGGACTTTTATTAGTAAATATACTTCTTTTTTTTGTGTTTTTCATAGATACTTGCAATGGGCCTTTGAGCAATTAGTTGTAATATTTGAAACAATAGGACAAGTTTCAAAATACTTTTGTAAATAATATTACTTTGATGAATTCCATGTTTGCAATAATGTTCATGGTTTCTAATAATCGCATCATAACTTAAATGATGAGCTTGTGGGTTTGAATGTTTACCACGAGTGTCGAAGGCGTATATTATGGATGTCACAATGCAAATGATGTCCATGTATTTCATGGGTTTATAATATAAGAACATAATTTTCAAGATAACTCCCAATGAGTTTTTTTTTTTTTTGGTTTATAAGACAATTGCCATGGTGATATTTTACCATGATATTTTTTCTTTGCCAAGTATTGATAATTTTGGGCTCTTTTTTGATAAAATAGTGCCAATAAAAATTGGGCTTTGATATTGCCAATGAGAATTGGGTTTTGATGTTGCCAATGAGGATTGGGCTTTAAATATTGCCAATAAGAATTGGGCTTTGATGTTGCCAATGAGAATTGGGTTTTAAATATTTCCAGCGAGAACTGGGCTTCGATATTGCCAATGAGAATTGGACTTTGATGTTGCCAATGAGAATTGGGCTTTGATATTGCCAATAAGAATTGGGTTTTGATGTTGCCAATGAGAAATTGGGCTTTGAATAAATTGCCATGGGTTTAAATCATGGGCTTTGATCATGGATTTGAATTCCATAAAATTGTTTTGTCATGGATTTGAATCATGGGCTTTTCAAATATTGCTAAGCATAAGTATTCTTGGGCTTTAAATAGGATAGAATGTGTGTGTTTGAAATTAAATAAGTGGTACTTAACAATAGGTCATGCTAACGAATGTCCTTAGGGCATTCGTTAACAATCCATTTTAAGAAAGTTTTGACACCACTTTTATGGGAGATGAAAAAAACTGTCAAAATATTAATTGCTTTATTTCATTTTCCCATAAAAGTTTTCTTTAAATGGATTATTAACCAATGCCCTAAGGGTATTCGTTAGCATTTCCCAATTATAATTTAAGGGTGTAATAAATTAATATACTTTTTTTTTTTGAGAAATAATTACAACATGCTGTTAACCTCGTAACTTGAACCATTTTTCCCTATTGACTCCCGAGCACTTTGTGCATGGAAAGGTGCTAATTCAGTTACAAGGCATTTGACATAATAAATTAATATACATGGTTTCAAAGAAAGTAACAAAGAAAATCATAAAGTGAATGGTTGTTATTTGATTGACTAAATTTTTATTATTATTATTTTTTTCTGTTTGGCTACCAAGAAATTAGATTGTAAAGTAAAAGAAAAGAGTGGGGAAACAAATAAAAAAACAAAGAGAAAAGGCAACATATTATATGACATGTCAATTTCGTGCCCATATGTAACTGAAATAACCATTTTATACTAGTTATTTTTTATTCTAATAATGTGATTTAATCAATTAGAGATATTAGCATCTTCTCACCAAAAAAAAAAAAAAAAAAAAAAAAAAAAAAAAAAAAAGAAGAAGAAGAAGAAGAAGAAGAAGAGATATTAGCATTTTTGGTCAATGAAAGTTATGAAACGACAGTAAACTAAAAAGACAACTTTGTCAGTGTAAAAAAAAATCATGATGAAATTGATGCAATTGAATTCGTGAGTACCAAAATGAAATCACTTTCCATATTTGTAAGGACAACAAATGATTATTTTTATTTTATTTTTTATAATTCAATAGTTGGTGATGAAGGAATTTGAATCTAGGATGTTTCCATTAAAACTATCATGAGGTGTCAGCCAGTTGAGTTACAAGACTCTTTAACTTATTTATAGAATTCAAAAAAGCGTTTACTTTTGGTGATAAGTAATTTATGTAGCGTTCATGAAAGGATTTTTGGGAAACTATATTTTAAATCTTATAATATAGTTTAGGGATGTAGTAAAATATATAAGTTTCAAAGAAAGTGTCAAATAAAACTGTGTGGAGTTTGGGGACCGAAGAGGACTAAAACATGAAATGTTTCGCACAAACACGCTTGTAGAAGTGTATCAGTCTCGAGGACTTCACTGACCCAAGCATGGGAGGGGATACGGAGTAGCGCTTCATGTAAACCCGTGCGGAAGAGAAAGGACCATGAGGGGGGCAGTGACAGTGGGAGGAAGCTTCCTGGAGAAGTTTACCTTCCCCCTTCGCATTAAATGTTCTGGAACAACCTTAACAGCTGCATTTAATGAGGAAATGACTCCTGAACAAAATCTTCACAACTAGTAACCCTTTCCACCACCTTCATCAGAGTGTTGATGGGACAAGTGTCCTTAGAAACGCTTGGAGGCATATAGATGGAGGACTAGGATATGAAGAAGAGGGGTATAAAAGGAGAGGAGTCTCCTAGAAAGGGGGGGGGGGACCTTTTTCTTGTGGAGAAACTAGAAAAAAGAGAAAGTATACAGTGCATTATTGGGTGTAAAACTCAGACCTTATTTACAAGAGACTAATCCTTAGATCTGCTCAAGGAGAGTTATTTTTCTTATCATATACTTGTATTAATCCTTTCTGTCATTCCAGACTCTTCAGTCTTTGATTTGAATTCAGATTAGAGTTGCACTTGAATTGTTTGCCCACTCTCTAGAGAAATTCTATTGTTGGGCTCGAATTTGAGGAACTAGGCAATGTTGTTCTAAGTAGACTTGGGTCTTTATTTTTAGAGCGCTTACAAAAACCATAAAGTGAATGATTGTTATTATTATTATTATCATTATAGAATGAAGTGAATGATTGTTATTTGATGAAGCTTTTGTTTTTATTTTCTTCTTGGCTACCCAAAAAAAAAAAAAAAAAAACCCTTAGATTGTAAAGTAAAGAAAAGAGAGGAAAAAGGAAAAGAAAAGAATAGAAATGGCAACATATTATATGACATAAATTCCCTATGTAGCTGAAATGACCATCTTATACTAGTTATTTTTTATTATAATAATGTAACTTGTAGGGGGACGGTTTCATTTAAGGCCCGAATAGCCCTGGTCAACGTGGGCTTTATATGAAAACAAAGCCCAACACAAGCCCAAAGAGCAAGCCCCAATGATAAAGTTGAAGTCACAGCTTAGTTCTCAGTTCAACTGACATGTCACCCATAGTCTCATCTGAGATCACATCTGAGGGTAAGTTTCTACTGAGCAGGACAAGATGAAACATCGTCTGAGGAGTAAATAAGAAATTCTGGAACATGTAAAATTGTCCGAGGAAGCTTTCTGAAACTTCCTGGTGGTTCTACAGTCACCTTTACATTAATGAAGCTTACCTGCCTGATACAGTAGCATTTATTGCTGAATGACAGGCCTGAACAATGCAAAAAGCCCCAAAAGAGTCTCCTGCGTCATGAAAATAATGAAATGAGAGCCTGATGGGACATAAAGTAGTCCAGCTATATAGGGACAACACATACCGGAGAAGGAGGCAGAACAAATATAAGGGAGGAGGAGGGCAGAAAGTGAGGAGGATAGATTTTGGAGAGAGAAAAAGAGAGAAAGAAATAGAGATTATCTGGATAGGCATAATTTACAGTTTGTTCTAGAGAAAGACTTGTAATCTTTATTAAGAAATATAGAAAGATAGCCCTTTTACGTGGCTTTTTACATAAACTTTTGTTCTTGTTCAAATCTCCCCTTATAGATTGTTTTTAATCCATATTACAAATTAATTGTACCCTTAATCTTCTTGAAGGCTGAGTTTTAGCATGCGCATAACTTGTAAAATGTAAACAATCCGTTAGACATATTAGCATTTTTCGATAATGAAATGACAATAATTTATAGGCGTAAATGCACTTTTAGTCCCTACATTTTAGCTTTTTTCTATTTTAGTCTCTACATTTTAATTTTACTACTTTTAGTCCCTAAATCAATTAACACGTTCCATTTTGGTTCTTTCCGTTAGCCCACCAATGGAAATTGCTTAGGTGACAAACTGATGCTGACGTGGCCAATTAAAAAATAATAAAATTTTTTAATTAGCATTAAAAAAATGCCATGTCAGCTTTTAAATATAAAAAATTTTATTAATCAATTTCAATGAAATTAAAAATTAAAAAACAAAATTAAAAACAATAAAATACATCAATTCAGATCTAATTCATTTTGAACAAGAACACACAAGAACACAATCACATATTTAAACATCACCACAAAAACATAAAACACAAACCCAGAACCAAACACAAACTCAAATTTAAACGTTAACACATGATCACAAACACAAATAACACAATAACATACATAAATCTCCCAGCCAACCCATAGCAAATAAACCCAAATACTCCAATAGAACCCAAATCTAAAAACTCCAAAAAACTCAATAGAAAACCCACCACCTTATTGATTGAACCCAGATCTAATTCACCACGAAAGTAGCTTCTCGATCTCTCTACCTGTTATCACACTCTGAAACTGTGACCAAAGCCCAGCTCTCTTCTAAACCCGAGCCATGTCTCACCGAGTCTCTCTACTCTCAAACCACAGAAACCACTCTCCGATCAACAAGCTAAAAGCGCCTTGAACGGCGCATGAACCACAAAAGGTGGATGTAAAGGTGAAAGGTCTCACGGATCTGCCAAGAACTGAGACAATGGTGGCACGTGGACCTACACGTGGTGGCGTGTGAACAAGTGTGTGCATAACTGAGGGTAAGAGCTTGATTTATGTGTTTGTGTGCTCAGTGTTGTGAGGCTTTGTAAAACATGTAAGTATGTGTGTGTGAAGCAGAGAATCATAGAATGTATGTGTGTATGTGAGACAAAGAGATACTATCAGAGGAAAGAAACAAAGAAAAGGGAGAGGGTTTCGGGTTACAAGTTGAACCCAGATCTAAAGCCTTCGAACCTAGATTTGCCCAGATCTGCTTCAAGTTGGCTTCAATTCGAACTCAGATCTAATGATTTTGAACCTAGATTTGGTTTGTGTTGGCTTCGATTTGGTTCATAATGCTAAGATCTTTGTTTGTTTCAATTTTTGCAACTGGTTTTCTCTTTTTCCTATCAAAGATCGGAGCACCGACAAAAATTTTGACAAAAACGGCCACAGTATATGCTGGAAAACCGACTTTAGGTGCTCTTGATCAACACCGGTCAAAGCAAAACTGCCCACAATAGTTCGGTGATGAAAGTGCCCAAATATCTTCCCGATTTGTGTTTGTTATTGTGTTTTATTGAGTTTTTTGGAGTTTTGAGATTTGGGTTCTATTGGAGTATTTGGGTTTATTTGCTATGGGTTGGCTGGGAGATTTATGTATATTATTGTGTTCTTTGTATTTGTGATCATGTGTTAATGTTTAAATTTGAGTTTGTGTTTTTTGTGTTTGGTTCTGGGTTTGTGTTTTATGTTCTTGTGTTGATGCTTAAATATGTGATTGTGTTCTTGTTCAAAATGAATTAGATCTGAATTGATGTATTTTATTATTTTTAATTTTGTTTTTTCATTTTTAATTTCGTTAAAATTGATTAATAAATTTTTTTATATTTAGAAGCTGACATGACATTTTTTTAATGCTAATAATTTTTTTTTTTATTTTTTAATTGGCCACGTCAGCATCAGTTTGCCACCTAAGCAATTTCCGTTGGTTGGTTAACGGAAATGACAAAAATGAAACGCGTTAATTGATTTAGGGACTAAAAGTGATAAAATTAAAATGTAGGGACTAAAGTAGAAAAAAGTCAAAATGTAAAGACTAAAAGTGTATTTACGCCTAATTTATAAAGACAACATTGACAATGTAGAAAAAAAATCAAGATGAAAATTGACGCAATTGAATTTGTGAGTACCAAAATGAAATCACCCCCCAAATTTGTAAGGACAACAAATAATTATTATTAATATTTTTTTATAATTCAATAGTTGAAGATAGGAAGATTTGAATCATGATATCTTAGAAACATTGTCTTATTTATTTGGGTAAAATACTATTTTGGTCTCTAAATTTTAAATAATTTTTTTTTCATTCCTAAACTTTGTAAAGAGTTTTTCTAGAAACAAAAATGGGGATGAAAAAAGAAATTTTTTTCAATAGTTTAGGGATGAAAAATAAACTTTTAGTAAAGTTTAAGGACATAAATAAAACACTTTCAATTGTTTAAGGACAAAAGATGAACTTTTCAATAGTTTAAGGACTAAAAATGAACTTCTTAAAATTTAGGGATAAAAAACAAACTTTTGGTAAAATTGAGGGACTAAAATAATATTTTACCCTATTTATTTTTAAGTTTTGAAACCCATTACAGCATTACTTATTCCAACTTGGACAATTCCAGGATTTTTGGGCCTATTTAACAATGGCCCAAATAGAAATATCCATCCTCTAACCATTTATACAGCATAGTTGTATTATTAGGGTAGTACTATCCTTACTTCCTGTCCTCGACTTTTGAATTTTGCAGGAACATTGTCCTCCCACATAGAGCACCAGCCTCAGCTCCCAAAGAATATAAGGACACACTATAATAGTTACTCAGCAACAAAGTACAGTGAAAAAAATTTATAATTAATTCAAGATTTATATCATTGGCTTTAGTACCAGTAAAATGCCGGGTAATTTAGGAACCCGTTGACACTGTACTAGTAGGAACTTTTTTTAATTAAATTTTTTGAATTAGAATTTCTTATCCTTGCAATTGAATTAGAATTAGATTGCTCCATACTGTTATCATAATTAGTCTCCATTGCATTATGAGGAAATCATTATTTAGGACTACCAATATCTAACATGAAGTTTTAGATAAACCAAAAGAGCTTCTTCTCTTCTTTCATTAATACTATTATTATATTACTATAGATCACTTTTTCTCCTGAATTAACTTGTTAAGCAATTGATAATCCAGAAATGAAATACATAATCTCAAAGACCATTGTGATTCAATTCATCTCCTTTCTACAATATAAACCTATCCTATTTGCAAAACCTGAAATTGTCTTCAAAAGTTAAATACCAAAATGTTAAGACCAAGTCCAAGTTCCATAACAATCCCACCACCAATAGTCTACTAAATCAGTAAAAATATCTAACATATAACCTCATATTCACAGATCCACCTCTAAATCAAACCCAAACCCACAATTCCAAAGAAACCAATACCAAACTCTAATCTCAAAGCACAAACCCACCACAAAATGAATCATAAAAAAATTCAAACCCAAAGATCAGTTTTCCCTAAAAGTTCAAATACACAATCTCAAAGTCTGTTGTGGTTCCATCTTGGTTCAAATTAGAACCTATAAATCCCAAATGGAAACCAAAAATTAAAACCAAAAAAAAAAAAAAAAAAAAAAAAAAAAAAAAAAAAACCTAACAAAAGTAGCATTAACAATATCCAACAACAATATTAGCAAAAACCTAACAAAAGTAGCACTAACAATACCCCAACAACAGTATTAGCAAAAGAAACTTAATAGGAAATATTACCAACACAACAACAGTAATTCAGTCTAGGAATCAACAAAAAGAAGCAAAGCTAACGAACATTAATAAAAAAAAATATTTAGAAGTAGAAAGAGGGAGGAATAGATTGGATACACATGATATTAAGAGCATCTCACCTGCGAGAATTGAGAGAGGCAGAAAGAACGGCTAAGAGAGGAAAAGAAGAAGGGTTTATCGGGTGGGCAAGAAAGAAATAAAAAAAATAAAATAAGAATAGAGAAAACGGTTGTTTAAGAACCGAGAGAGATTTCTCCGTAAGGGAAGAAGAACAGTTCTGGCTTGCTAGTGGATGATAGTCTGACACTCCGACGATCCCTCTCTCAGTCTATTTTTGCCTCTCTCTTTGTCTTAGGCTCCGCTTGGGAGGAGGGAATAGAATGAAATGGAAAGAAATAAAAAGAATAATTTTAGAATATTCTTCCCTTCTCTTATTTAGGAGTTTTAATGCAGGGAATGAGAATGGGAATGAAAAGTCTATTCTCTTGTTTGGGAGTTTAAGTGAGAGGGAATGGAATAGGTAGGAGGGAACACTCATTCCTCTCTATTCCCTTAAAACCTCAAATTTTCATTCCCCCCGAAATTGGGAGGAATGGGAGGGAATGAAATTAGATTTAATGATTTTTTTACTAAAACTCCCAAAATACCCCTATATATTCAACCATTTATTTTAAAATAGGGGTCTAATAGTAATATTGTTATAAAATGATTCCATTCCATTCTCTCCATGTTACTCCCAAACAGGATTACTTACATTCCATTCATTTTCATTCCTTTATTTTAAAACATCCAATCAAGGTTACTTAATTCCATTCCATTCTTTTTCATTCATTTCCCTTACTTAAATTCATTTCATTCCATTCCATTCCTTTTCATTCCCTTATGACCATCTCATTCCATTCCATTCCATTCCCTTATGAACTTCCAAGCGGAGCCTTATGGTGAAGTATCCGCAGATTAATTTCTCTCTTTCTCGGTGTTTCGCAGTTTATTGGTTTTTTTTTTAAGTAGAATGAAATTGGGAGGTTTTTTTTTTTTTTTTTTGGTTATTTACAGTTAATTCTTAAAAGATATATTTAAAATGAATTGAATTAAACGGTTAACATTAAATCCGGAAAAGAAACAATGTTTAGTGTTTTTAAATGTTAATGTGGCTTAAATTTATGTAACTACATGGCGCAATGAGGTGCAGTCGACAACACACGACCAAAGCCTTGGCTCTATCCCCAACCTCATGCAGCAGCCATGATGCTTGATTCTCAACGACAACACACTGTACTCATTTAGTTGATATCTCAACTGTACTCATTTTAATTGGGTTATACAACTTTGTTAGTGATAAATTTTATATGTCACTAACTTAAATTGGTGGGACATTTACACACTTATGATGAACACATAACTATTTAACAATTATCTAAAAAAATAAAAGGTTTTTATTTTTTCTCCCTAAAAAAATATAAGGCTTACTTTGGAGGTGACAGCAGAAGTAGATAGCACCACCAACCTCTCCCATAACTTTCTTGGTTGGACCAACCCAACCGACGATTTTCGGCCAGTCATTCTTAATTTTTAAAGCAAGAAGTGGAACAATAGGAATGAAATAAAGAGTGTTACTTGTGATTATGCCCAACGGCCCACTTGAGCAATTTGCAATTGATTCCTATGAATATATGATACTTATATTTCTCATTCATAAATCCATCCTTGTTAAAGCAACTAACTCTCAGTTTGGTTCTATTTCAGGTTCGTTTGGTTACTTAACATGTTTGCATTTTAGCATATAAGCAACACAATAAATATTGTTTTTTATTCACCCCATCTGATTGTTTCTCTCTCTCCCTCTCCCTGACTCACTTCTCTCTCATCTCATCTCAGCCTCCCTCCCTCACTCTCTTCCCACCCTCTCTATCTCGGTCTCTCTATCCTTCCTCACTCTTAGATCGGCATGGAGCTTAGTTTTTTTTTTTTTTTTGGAGAACCAAACAGTCCTCACTCTTAGATCGGCATGGAGCTTAGATCAGCATGGACTGTGAGATCTCTCCGACGAGTAAAACTGAAAACAAATCAGTGGTGGTTTGTTGGGGTTCGGCGATAGTAGCAACTCCGATCATGGCAAAGATCGGCATGGATTGATGGTGGGGATTTTCATCACACCCCTAGGTTTTTTTTTTTTTTTTTTGTGATTCGAAAATATAGTAATTCTAAATTATAATGGATGTAAATTATTAAAATTTACCCAAAAAATAGAAGAGCCTCTGAGCACTCGCGTGAGAGGCTAGTATATATATATATTAGGATCGGTTTGATCGGTAATCCTATCAGTGTCAAGAACTGGATTCGATGTTCTTACCGCATCGGCTTTTTTGGTCAGCCCAAAGGCCAGTTCAGTTGATGCGGTGAGGCTCGGTTGCGTCGGTGATGGTCGGTGGGTGCATAGTCCTACTCTCCCTCAATCCAAACCTACCATTAATCTTTTGTTGCTCCACTTGATCAACTTTTGCTAGATCAGTATCAGTAGCTTTTTTATTAAATTAATAAACATTGGAAGCTAAGCTAGTGGCATGTTAATGGCGGTTTACTAAGAAAAAATCCGTCCATTATCTCCTATAATATATTGCTTAAAGTATCTGGTTGCATCTTCCCTTTAACTGCGTTCATTAACTTTTACTATGACTTAGGGCTGTGTTTCTTTCACACAACGTGTTCTAATAAGCTTTAAAAAATGTGTGTAAAACCCCGTGGAAAAGAATTTTTACTCCAAGACTTATATTCTCATTAGTGTCATGCAATAAAGAAATTTATATTGGAGTGGAAGAATAGTGGAAATTTTTCACGAATAAAATAAAATAAAAATATATATACAGAATGATATTTAATGAATTTTGAATAATATGCAAATCAAGTATTAATTATGAGAATCACATAATTAATACTTGATAGATGCACGAAATCGTCAGTGAGTTGGTGGTTCGCATGTGCACCAACGAGAGTATCTAAAGAATAAGAAAATGATGAATCTTGAGAGAGCACTGGTGGGGTGCCAGCCAAAAACCCTCCGAAGGTTAAGTTAGTAGTAGAAGAATCTCTTAAGAACTCGAAAGTGCGAGAGCTAATAAGAATTCATGTACCTTGAGAAATCTAAAGTGTGGTGCTTATATAGTGGTGTAGAGCTAACCCGAATCCCTTGATTCGGGGAGTCTCCATGTAGGGAGATACAGAGTTTGAGGCCCGAGATCTTTAGGCCTTTCTTACCATGTATAGAAGATTTGGACATGTAGTAGGGTCTTTGGACGTGGTGTGCAAGTCATTCCCATATAGGGAGATAAAAGTGGGGAACACGCAAATCCTACGTGTCAAACAAGGTATTGGACCGTTGGCTTTGACGAGAAGCCGACCTATCACCTTCAAGCTGCAGTCCATTTGTCAACTTTATGAAGTAAGTTGCCCCATTAGCTTTTGATAATGTCCCCATCGGTATGGCGGAAAACAACCCCATCAATCATCATGCGTGCTTCATCAAAAGGGTCTCGTCCATCTGTCCATGGATTCATCTGTCGGTATCTTTCCCCTTTGTGGAACATCACGGATGGGAAATTGACTCAATCTCGACGAGACGAAAATACCCGTATCAACTGCCCCCTGCTTTATGACTTGTCGGGATAGCTGATGGGTCACAGAGCATAAAAGGAATATTCCCATCATTAATGTTTCGTCTTGGTTGTCATGCGTCATAAATGAGGGGTGAAAATGTCTTTTTGTGTTTGGTTGGATGATACATGGCAACTTTTGATTAGTAGATAGGAAGCATCATGTCACTTTGCTTGGTGCCCCTTCAGCCTATAAATATGCCAATGTCCTTCAATCTCGAATTGTCCCTTTGCTATTGTTGATTCATTGAGACCAATCCTGCATCATGGACTTTTAAGGTAATCTTTTATTTCTTGCCATTGCATTTTCTCCCAAACGTCTTCATTTAGCTATCGGTCTAGTATGTAGTTTGTGTGTGTGATTGCTTAGTTTTCATCCTTCGCTTGTAGGTGAGAGAATGTCAGGTGGTAGTAGAGCGACAAGTGGTCATATCTCGTGGATTCGTCCAGATGACAAAAGCGTTCACCCATTGGGCAATGACCCTTTGACATAGGATTGGTTGAGTTTCCCAGAAAGGGAACCGTCAGCCCACTTCTTGGAAGAAGAGATGGAGGGAAATAGAGAGGAAGAAGAAGAGTATGGCGAGGAAGAGGAAGGAAAGGAAGAGAAAGAGGAAAAGGACGAGGAAGGAGAAGATGAAGAGGAAGTGGGGGAAGAGTCCTTTGAGTCGTTAGGGGAAGACTTTAGACCTTTCAATCCTTCCCAAAATTTGGTCAGTAAACAACTTTCTACCGAAGATGACGGAAAAGGTCTTCAACAAGTTCTCAGTACGCTTTCAGATACTCAATCACATTCTGTTAAGGCAAGCGGGTAAGACTGAGAAATGCTATTCCAAATGAACCCTTGATGTCAGCTTTTATGAAGCCATCTTCATCAGAGTACTTGGGTGTTTCCATCAGCCAAATCTACCCCAACGGCTTATGGGGTCAAATAAGTGGAGGTCACCGTCCGCTTACTCTTTACTAGTTTTTCTACTGTTACAAACCCCAAGAAATCACGTCGTTGAAGGGCTTTTACAACTTCATTTCGCGTAAGCCGTCACTGAAGTTGGTGACAGATGTGCCCGATTCCAATTGTGATTGGAAAGGTAGATATTTCTTTGTCCAAGGGACGGACTGTTTGTAGGATAGTCAATCATCTGTAGGTGATTCTTACCATCGTCCCATTTCCATATCACCGTTTTACTTTTATGTTCACTTCTTTCTGTCTCTAACTCTAGTTTCTTTTCCGCTTTGGTCTCGTCAGCTCAAGCACTCCCGGTGATTAGAGAGGAGCAGCAGGACTTATTAGGACAGATCCTCCAGATTTCTTTGGCTGAAAGGAGTTAGAAGAAGTTAGTGATGCTTGATACTCTTCACACGTATTGCAATGGGCTAAAGCCTACGGACAAAGTGAAGAGGCTAGACGCACAAGCCCGTCGATGTAAGTACCCTAATTGGCCTCTATTTCATTTGCATTGTCCCCTTTTTACTTCATTCTTACACTTGGTGTTTCGAAGATGTATTAGGGAGCGAAAACAGCTTTGGCGGTGAAGCAAGTTGCAGCTCTTCAGATCAAGGCCGGTAGCTCGTCTACCCCTAATGTGAAGACGAGGCAAAAAAGGAAGAGCCAACGACGGGGAGCGCCCATCAAAAAAGGTCAGCCAACCCGTCGTTTCTGATCCGGCGGGTTCATCTTACGGAACCCTTAACCCCCCGAGGCACGGTATAGGTAAGGGCCTAATGACTACTCATGGCCCCGTCATCTAAGAGCCAGTCCCCTACTATGTTCCTCTCCTGGTGAGGGACAAGGAGCACGCCATCCGGATAACCTAGTCCATCATCAAGGAAGTAGATCTTGACAAATGCTTTGAGCATAAGATGGACTTCTTGGGGGACGCTAGCCTATTTGACCTAACGAGGGTAAGTTGCTTTAATTCCTCCTTTGCTTTGTTGTTTAGTACAAGTATGCTAACCGTTCGTCTTTGTGCCAGACTTGGGTGAGAATGCGAGCACTATAGATTAGGTATGCTGCTCAAGAAGCCGTTGTCAAGCATCTGAGGGCTCATTTAAGGGCCGACACGGAGAATCTGAAGAAGTACAAGGAGGTGGCGCACAAGCTTAATGGGGAGGTCACTACCCTAACGGCCTAAGTAAAGGAGCTTGAGGGCGCCGCCCATCGGGCTGAAGAGCTGAAGGAGGCCAACTCTTTCCTAACGGCTGAGATGGCGTCCCTCCGTGAAAGTGTGTATAGGGCCAAAGTTGACGCCGTCGAGGAGTTCAAAGATTTGCAGTCATTCTTCAACTTTCTCAGATCTCAATACGGCAAAGGCTTTGAGGACTTCCGTAAATAGGCCGTCCTCCTTTTCCCTGGCATGGACTTTTCTTCCGTCCAGATTGACACAACCGTTCCAATGACACTCAGAGTGGATGATGGTGTGGTTGATATCGAGGACAAGAAGGACGAGGAAGTGCCTGGAGGAGGAGCCACTGCTTTGCAGGTAACAAAAGGTGATGGTCTGTCCCAATCCGAAGGTCTGATGATGAAGAGAGCTAAACCTGACCAAGCTAATGCCCCTATTGCCTGAAGGCTCTCCACTTTTACTCATGCATTTTTATTCCCCCCCCCCCTCCCTCCCTTCTTTTTTTAATTTCCAATTTTAAAACAATTTGGGTGCCTTGTTTTGTGCAAGTGTTTCAGGTAGATATGTTCCAAGTTCATCACAGCTTCTAGATTTAGGTGTGAGTGAGTTTTACCATTATTCCCAAACTTACGTTTAAGTCTAAAGTCTGTTTTAGGGTGTTTTGTCATGGAATAGCCAAAAGGAGAGATTGTTAAGTTGTGATTTTTCTCATAATATTAGTGTTGGCTTAAGTATTGTAATTGTATAAATTTGTTTCCTTGTATTTTTGTGGGATTTATTTGTAATGGGTTTAGTATTAAGTGGTAGAGATTTGATCAAGACAGCTAAAAGTCACATGAGGAGCACATGCTAGAAGCTGAAGAGTCATGCTAGGCTGTCAATTTCGCGAGTGTCTCATGGGTAATGCCTTCCTAGAAAATATTCGCGAAACATTCTGCCTGGAGGATTTTTAAGTGTGACTTTCTTACCCTTCACTCATACTATATATACCTCATTACCCATAAAAGTATGAGAGGCCATTCAGAGAGAAAAACCATTGTTAGGTTTTCTAAAACACACACACCCATCTTTTAGAGAGAGAGCTACTCATCCTTAGTTAAAAATCATTATAGCCTTTTCTCCTTCCCTCTCCCATTGACATACATTGAGAGGAGATTTGTATCCAAACACAACCCACACCTTTTCAAAGTATAGAGAGTGTTTTAGACCTTGGGAAGTTTTGGGGATTTGCCAAAAGAAGCCGGTGAGGCTTGGCAGATGCAATCGAACATATTGCAGGATCTGGAAAGCTAGAGAAGACGTGACTTTGAGAAGTCCGTTGGTAGCAGGAGCTTGGAGGGCTCAAGTACATTGGGTAGGCTAGGCTTGGAGGGTCTTTTGTTATTCGTGTATTCAACTTTATTCTCTAGTGGATCGATTTCGACTTGGAGGGTCGCGGAGAGGTTTTTCGCCGAGTTATTTGGTTTCCTCTTCGATAACACGTCTTGGTGTTATCTTGTGGTTGCATCTCTCTTCCCTTACTCTTGTGCTTTAATTTTATTGTTTGTTGTTCATGTTTATGCACTAGAGTAGTTATTGGTTTATTTCGCTTCATCTACTCTTGTTCCGCACTTAGATAAGTTAGAGTAAAAACAATCTAGTCGTAATTTTAATTAATTAATCTCAAATGCAACTGGATTGAATTTAATTATTTTTTAAAAACATATTATTATTTATCCAATTAAAAGTTATTAAGTGGTGTAACATTTTTTAAAGTTATACCTAGGGGCAGCTTGATACATTTGGGAGCTTTGGGAGAAAAACTGAATTGAGGCCTTTTATATAATTAAATATGAATTTTATTTTATAAAAAAATTAAATATTGCCTAAACTCTATTTTCTTGTTTTAGATGCAAAATTACTAATTAACCACATAGATTTTTTTTTTTTTTTTTTAAAGCCTATAGACATAAAAATTTGACAAACTTTTCACACTAGTTGATGTGGATACTTGATAGTGGTAAGTAAAAATACGATGTTAGTGGTGGACCTAAATAAGAACTAATAAAAGTTTATCAACTCAATTGTTGTGAAATTTTTTGTGTATTGCTTTTTTTTACCTGACACTTAGGATCTCTTTTTTTCAATAACAACCTTGAAAGCTTGGATTTGTGTAAAAACACAAGAGCTTGTTTAGACCCCCAAGCCTAATATACTTACTTTCTTTTTTTTTTGAGAAATAGAAAGCCTAATATACTGATTACTGACTATTGAATCAAGAAGTTTTATGTAAATTTTACCCATCATGATACGATATGTTAATGATCGATAAAATGAACTCACGGGAGCACAAAAAGTTCTTTTATGTTTAAAAACAAGTACTAGCTCTATACTGCGGCAATGCACGAACATTGTAATCTCCATTTCCTTTATTGATTTTTGACAGTTACAGATTAAAAATAAAATTTATATGAATAATATAAAATGGGTAAATTTCAAATTACACTCCCGAAATTTGGGGTTTATTGGATTTTATCATCATGTTGATGTGTTTTATTTTTGCTAAATCAGCCCCAAAACTACACCTTTTCAGGTCAAACTCTAAATTCAACGATACTGTTTTTGTTTTAAGTTTAAGTCTGAAATGACGTAGTTTTGATTATGCCAGCTCTTCGCTTAGTCGTCACTGAAACGACGTAGTTTTGGTGCTGGTTTGGCAAAAATAAAACCCATAAGCATGATAATGTGTCACTCAATAGCAAAAACTAACTGTAGGGGGTGAATTGCTAACGGAACCAGACTTTAGAGTGTTAAATCAAATTAATTTCTAAAACTTTGGGGGTGTAAAATTCAATCAACCCCACACTTCCGTACCCATATAAAAATTAAAGATAACACATGAATTAGCAACCTTGCAGAACTTATTACCATGGTTTTAAAAACCAGACTAGGCCGACCGGTTCGATTGGTTGAACCAAGAATCGACCACCAGTCCAGTCTAGAAAAAACCCTAAAAATTGGGTTAAACTGGGAACTGGAAGCAAATCCGATTTTGACCCCATCTGGTTTTTAAAACCAAGCTTGTTAGTTATTACACAAGGGAAAATGCATTTATTGTGAAAAATACCTGTAAAAATTTCAAAAAAAAAGAAAAGAAGCTTTTTTGTCATTATGACATGTGGTGTAACACGAAGGAATACAAATCCTCTGTACCACTTCTACTTTATGTTCAACCAATTACAAATTGTCATGTGTTTATTTTTTACGATTTTAAACTTTCATTATTTCATAAGGAAAGTTAAACAAATACATGACAAGTTGTGATTGATAAAACATAAAGTAGAAAGCAAAAAATGGTACAGAGAATTTGTATTCAACATGAAGTCCCCCTTCTTCCATTAATTGGATGGAATAATTAATCACATCATTTTCTTGCTTTCCGCTTTGTCTTGCCTTACTACTGTCACTTCACTGTTCACACTTGTCCAAACTTTTGCGCAATGCACGGTAAATTAGTGGAAAATAATAGCAAGATCATCTACACATAATAATCCAAATTTTTATCAAGGCTCACCAATCAAACCCATAACATCAAATAGAGAGGAACCAAGCATAACATAAAATCATTCCTAATTTAGATATATTTTTTAATATGGTCATATATATATAAATATATATATATATATATATTCATGAATGGCTTGTGATAAATTTTGTTAAATGTGAAGAATAAAATGGTACAATGTTTTAAGAGGAATATATTGGCCAATTGTTTCTAATAAAAGTAAATGTAACTAAATTCCACACGTCTTTCTCTAAGTATCGTTTGTATTCACATTTTACCCATTTATCTAAGTCAACTGAAACCCATTCAAATTGAAAGAAAAAGATAGATTCGATGAATTTCGCTCTTGCCCTTGCTCAACGACAAAGAAAAAGAAAAAGAAAAGCATTGATGACGCCGAGTCAAGCGTTAACTAATTTCTTCACAACTCCAAAGGAGGGGCGAAATTGCTTGTCTTATTTTCTTATGGCACTACCTAATACATTCCTATCCTTCTACTAATTATTTTTTCTTCAATCTCTTTGACTTTTGCATAGCTTCAAATTCTGAGTTTTTGCTATCAACTCAAGCTTTTAATAATTAGAAAAATAGCTATGGAAAGAAAGTTTAATTCTATATTATTTTTTTGTTAGAGATGTGTTAGAAATATATTAGCCCAAGTCCAATCCTTCTAGTGTTACATCTTTAATATATGAGAGTATAGTACAAATCTTATGTTATAATGAACCATAACATGTGTATATATAGTAGATGAAACCCTAGACTAACAGACTTTTAATACAAGTTGGAGATTTGGCTTACACACATAGAAGGTTTGAGTTTGGGCTATTACATTAGGCTAATATATCTCTAACATTTTTCAAAAGCAATCAAGGCAGTGTAGTATATTGCTATGCTTTTAATATTTTGACTTTTTTTAAATTTATTTTGGTGATCAAGTTAATAGTTTAAAATTTAGGAAATTAGATTAATCTTTTGAATTTCTTATTATTAGTTATGAATTGATTATTTTTATTTCTCTTTATCATATAATTATTCATTTATTTATATTAATATCTATATATTAAGAGAACTCAGAAAGTTGGTTATGACTTTAAAAAATGTCAAAAATACCCCTAATTTAATTAGATAATCATTATTCATAAATAAATAAAAAAACAGAGTTAAAATTATAATTCAACGAAATTCAAAAACAATAAACTATGGAAGAATATGTTTTCCTAAAAATTGGCACACACTCTTTATTTAAATAGAAAAATGATATGTTCACAACATTTTTACAATAAATCCTAAGTGGTAGATTTTTAATGGTTGTTATTGTTGAGGCAAAAAAGTAATCTTAGTGTTAGGTTCAAATTTGAACTAATAACAACTAACCACCTATGATTTGTTGTGAAAATGTTGTAAAAATGTTCTGGACGTAGCACCTTTGAAAATGTTGTAAAAATGTTATGAACGTAGCACTTCTCAAATAGAGAAATCTCACACACGTTTGATAATTTTTTTCCTAAAAATTAGCACACACTAAACCTAGTACTTTACTAATTTTCAAAATCCTAAATTTGAGCTTCTTTAAAAATACCTTCCCATATAACCTCATTAACAATAGACAAATTCAAATTGGAAAATTATGACATTAAACTCAATAACTTGTGATGAGGCTAGTATCCATTAATATTTTATGAATTACTCCTGCTTCCAATTTTTTCTTTCAATCTTGTTTCCCTAAACTGAAATCCTGCCACTGATTATGCTTGTCATGAATCCATCATTGTAACTTGTTCCTGCTTCGCTGTTGTGACTTTGAGACATCAAATAACCACACGGGAAACAATTTGACACATTTGAAGACAATTCATTTGAGGGAAATTTAGACTTGTGTGGGTATCCATTATCAAAGAAATGTTAGAATTCTGATTCTTCACCACCTTTACCAATAGTTCCTGAAAAAAGTCATGATTCTAGTGGGTCTCTCTTTGAATTTGGTTGGAAAATAGTTTTGATTGGTTATGGATTTGGACTAATCGTTGGGGTGATAATTGGCAACATTGTGGCAACAAGAAAGCGGGATTGGTTGATGAAGACCTTTGGATTGAGGCAACGGGTACAAAAAAAGGTGAGGAGAGGGACATTGAAATTGAGCATGCATCTTGAAGATATAAATATACACTTACTTTTATAGTGGTGTTATGCTTATATCATGTAGCGAACTTACTATATAATAAAACTTGTGCTTAACGCATTATATTTATGATTGCAATAACTACATGCTCTTCCCTTTTTTCCTCTATATATTTTCTATTTCATTTTTTCTCTTTATTACGTGAACAATCCGTCAATCCCTTTTTCCCGTTTATTTTGTACACTTAAAACTTCTTAACCCAACTAACAATGAATTGGCAACACACTATTATAAGAATATTGGAAATTTTAACCTAATTCTACTATATATCTAAAGATGTCACAATATATATATACATATATATATATATATATATAAATTGGTGTCAATGTTCGCTACAATTGAGTCCAACAAGTCAATAACATATCCTACAATGCTCAAGATTAAAGAAAAGTTTTATGGATTAGCTCTTGCTATATGATTTTTTTGTTGTGTAAATTAACACAGAAAATTTACAATATTGCTTATTTGATGAAATGCAAATTTTTATAAAATATAGCAAATACCAGATACAAGAACAGAGCAGGACTCCCAAACTTATAGAAACAGAGTTTACAAAAACAGGAGGGCCATGCCCCAAATCAAAAAGACCTGTAACAGCAGAAGTAAGAGACCAGCAGACGTATTAAACAGTGTTTCCAAGCAATTATAAGCCGGACTATAGAATAGCGTTATGTACTTCATCATATACCCTCAATATGATGGTTTTTTCACATCATGATTGTATTAATTGATGAAGGGTTATAATCCTTTACAAAGAAAGATACAATTGTCCAAACTCCAAAGGTTGTGACTCTTATTAAAGGATGCATGCGCAAACACTTGTCATATTATATTTATAAATATATATATTTATATATATATATATATATATTCAGGTCATTCTAAATTCCCATGTATTACAACAAGTCTATACATTCTAAGCATTTCCAATCTTTATGCATTTTGCGCAAACATGCAATATTATACTTCGAATTAATTCATAATCTAGGGTTTGTGTGCACTTTCAAAATTTGATTATTTCTCGGGCCACCATTTTTGTTTTTGGTTAACACAAGTGGCTAGTTCCTTAATTTCATGTCCCTTTGGATTGAGGGGGAGAAAGAGGGCGTAGAGTAGAGTAGATAAGAATTGGCTTAAAATTAACACATTTTCAGCTAACTCAACTCTATTCTCCTCCACTCCCCCTCAATCCAAACAAGTCATTCTTTTTTATTTCCCATCCTATTCTTTTTGTTATTATCGTGGGCACTTTTGTTGGAAACATCCTCCCACACCGATCAAATATTAGTCTCAACATTTTAATAAACACGCTGCATCAAAAATATTAATCAATGGTCTCAAAAATGAAAAACAAAACAAAAAATCCCTCAAGTTCTATTCCAAATCTCCAGGACAAGCCAATGTACATAGAATATATGTTCGATTTAAAATCCTCTCCATTGTGTGTGTGTTTGTTTCTTAAAAAAATTTCGATTTAAAATATAAGGCTAGCTAATAAACAATTCGTAAAGAGGACGTGTCCCCGATATCCCGCTAAACAAGGCCAAAATTGACCTTAATATTTACTACTTTGACTAGACTTTGCTAGTGCCGATTTACCCAACCCTCTTTTATTCTTTTGGTTGAATATTTACCCAATTAGTTAGGCTTCATTTTGGAGTTCACAAGGAAATAGAATGGAATAGAATGGAATGATCATGAGGGAATGGAAAGGAATGGAATGTATTTAAGTAAGGGAATGAAATGGAAAATAATGGAATGTAATGGAATTAAGTAACATTGATTGGATGTTTTAAAATAAATTAATGAAATTGAATGAAAATGAATGGAATGTAAGTAATCTTGTTTGAGAGTAACATGGAGGAAATGGAATGAAATAATTTTATGACTATATTACTATTAGATCCCTATTTTAAAATAAAGGGTTGAATATATAGGAGTATTTTGGGAGTTTTAGTAAAAAATTCATTAAATCTAATTTTATTCTCTCCCATTCCTTCTAATTTCGGGGGGAATGAAAAATTGAGGTTTTATGGGAATAGAGAAGAATGAGTGTTCCCTCCTACACATTCTGTTCCCTCCCATTTAAACTCCTAAACAAGGAAATGGACTTTCTATTCCTTTCATTAAAACTCCCAAACAAACAAAGGGAAGAATATTATAAAATTATTCTTTTCATTTCTTTCTATTCCATTTCATTCCCTCTTTCCAAACAAGACTTTAGAAAGTCTCCATAATCCATCCATATTCCGCCCTCGCATAAATAACTTTTTATTTTTATTTTTCAACTTTTGTTATATATTAAACAAATCCCCGGGTAATTCTAATTATAAATAAAAATAAAAGATTTAAAGGGCCTCTTGTGGGTTTTTGTCCCACGTTAAAGGAAGATGTAAGATATTGGTTTTATAAGGACACTTTTATTTTATGAAAATATATAATAAAATAGGAAGTCTCTGATCATCTCTCCTAGTGTCCCACATTATTCAAAAAAATATGACTTTTTTATATGCTTATGCATAACTTTTAAAAATGCCATTGTTAGTGGCGGAGCCACGAAATTTCTCAAGGAGACCAAGTTAAATCTAACAAAATTATTAAATGAAGAATTAGGATTTTGTTAGTAATTGGGAGAGCCATGGGCAGAGGAAATGGACCAGATGAGGTTTTTTATCATACCAAATTTATTATTTTTGGGTATTTATATCAATTTCGCTTGATTGGGTTTGACTTTTTTTGGATTAGTTAAAAAATTTGTTCAGCCAATTCTAAAATCTAAATTTTCAACGGGGCTAGTGATAAAATTTTGTTTAATTTGTGATTTTTTTACTAGTGTTAAAGGAAAAATACTTTTATGAACTTTTAGTGTAAAACTTAGATACAATTCTTTAAGTGCACTATATTAAATTCTCCAATTAATAAGTGAACTTTTTGTGTAGAAAATGGAATGTTTTGGTTTTTTGTTATTGTTGCTAATCTATCACATTTGTTTTCTATTCAAATAATTAAGAATGAAATTTTGATGTTTGTCACATTTATGTGTAAATCAACAAGGGCTGGAAAATTTGCATCCTTAGCTGCAATTGTGTTTGCCTTTTTTAGATCCACATTTTGTGCAATTTTTTTTTTCTTAAATCAACGATTGTATTCTAATACTTAATCAGATTATTTGACTCATGAAACTAATAAATTCGCCATTTAATTTTTCTATTTTGGTGTTTCAATTCTGCTTGAAGCTATAAGAAATTAAGTTTAATTTGAAAGATATTATAAGCTTATAATATCTTTGAAAGGTCTTTTTCTTTTTCTTTTTCTCTATGTGGGATTTGAACATTGTATTTCTTTTTCTCTATAGAATAATACTATTGCTTAAAAAAATTACAATTCAAAATAGTCATAACGTTTTTTCATTATGACACATGAAACACAAAGTCCTGTCTTCCGTTAATTCGATGGAATAGTTCATCACATAATTTTGTAAGAAAAAGGGTGCATAAGTTTTTCTCTTTATACTGTATATCAAATTGATTCCGTATATATGCTTATTAGTGAATTTTGGCATCTAGAATCTAGATGATGATCCTTCCCCTCAAAATCTCAGGCCCCATCATCAAGACGCAGCAAGTGATCAAACTCAAATCAATCTCGATCGGAAATGAAGAAGCAGCCAAAATCTGAGCATGGACCATGCTCATGATAGCGTAGCGTTTTTGTTTCTAATTTCTAATCATGTAGTCATTGTATTGTTTCTTTCTCTTTGCCCTAACGTATTGGGAATACTAGGATGCCTTCATAACCCGTGCCTCATGCAATACGTTAACGTATTGTCCTTTTCTTGCTTTTCCGTCAATGAAACGTTTTTTTCCTACCTAGACTAATTCTCTACCTAGCCTTGGTGTTTCCTATTATCTCCCCAACCAAATATTAATTATGATCTCCCCAACCCAATATTAATTATGATCTCCCCAACATTAATTACTGTGTTTCCTATTATCTCCCCCAACCCAACATTAATATTGCGGTTTTTCCTAGATATTTTGTTCTCTTGGTAATCAGGTTTACTGTCCCTTTATATAGGCCTAGCTACCAGTCAACAAAACTGTAAAACAAAAGGCAATTTTTGGGTGAGTTTTATAAAATATTTGAGAGAAATTCTCTATTCCTTTGCCTACAAATCTAGTGATTTAGCTGACGGCTGACGAAGTCGTTCTTAAGATCGTGGATATATTTTATAATTGGTATATGTGCACTAAATTCATAATCTAGGGTTTGTGTGCACTTTCAAATTTTGGTTATTTCTTTTTCTACTAACAAATAATTTTTCTTGTTGACAATTTATTCATTAATTTCCTCATTATTACCCATCTTTGCCACTTCCTTTTCATATAAATCATATGATGGTCAATATACTTTTATTATAAACATCATCCCACATTCATCGAATACTTGTCCCACCATTCTGATCAACACACTATATATTTTAGGGTCATGTTAATGAGTGTCCTTATAAAAAATATAAACAACTGTAAAAATAAAAAATAAAAAATAATAACAATAATAATAATTAATTAATTGCTTTATTATTTTCTCATTAAATATTTCTAAAAATAATTTCTAAACCAATACTCCTAAAACATTCGTTAACTTTTTCCTAAATTTTTAGCTCTGGATCAAAATTATTCATCATGGTCTCAAAAATGATAAGATAACAAAAGATCCCTCAAAATGATAGGTTAATGTAAATAGAATCCATGTTCCAAGTGCGATTTAAGATAAAAGCCTAGCTAATAAACAATATTTAATTAAACAAGACATCTCCCTAATCTTCCCTCTAAACAAGACCATAATTGGTCTTAATACTTAGTGCTTTGACTATACTTTGCTAGTGCTATTTTTCCCCACCAATTAGAAAGTATCCATACCGTACGTGTTCAAATCTAACTCTCTTTCTCACTCTCTCAATCTAAATATGGATGAAAATATTATTGAAAGTGAAAAATGAGTCTTAATGTTACAATGAGGTACGTACACCGTCAAACACAGCATTCTAACTGAAAGGGAAGAAACTAATTAACTAACTAATCTAGCCATAATGGCAACGTCTTAAAGTAAATCATGTCTTCAATGCACAATTTCAGTTGTTTTGTGTATGCCTTGTGTGAAAGTGTTATTAACACTGCTTTATTTATTTATTCTATATATAGCAAAACACGCAAAAACCTAATACAAATCAATGCAAATTAACCATGTAATAATAACAGTAAAACCAAAGGTGTTCAAAGTGTCATGGTCCAAGAGTCTTGTTCTGCGCCACTAGGGGGGATGCAAAGGTTTTATTAGTTGAGCAATTTCTTTCCTCTATTAAATAATAAATATACGGTATATAAAGATTTAACCAAAAGAAACATCTTGTTCAGCCTGTTGCATTTCTCATGGATATCTCAACTCTCTTCTTTCTTCTATGTCTGCTGCAAGCTCTTTCTTTATCTGCTTCATCTAAAACATTTGACACTCTCATAGGCACATCTCTGTCTGTTGAGAAACCAAGTGACAAGTTGGTTTCAGCAAATGGTGAATTCTCTGCAGGGTTTTACCCTGTTGGTGATAATGCTTTCTGCTTTGCCATATGGATGACAAAACCCTCTGTTCCCACAGTTGTTTGGATAGCAAACCGAGATGATCCTGTTGATGGAAAAGGTTCAAAGCTTTCAGTTTTGAAAGATGGCAAGCTTCACCTAACCGATTCAGCTGGTAGTGTCGTTTGGAAAACTAAAACAGAAGCCTTGACCACATCAGAGGCCTCCAATTTGCAACTACAGCTAATGAACACAGGCAATCTTTTGCTTTATAATTTCTCAAGTGTTGCTATTTGGCAAAGCTTTGATTCATCTACAGATACTCTTCTTCCTCAACAACTACTAACCTTTGGTACAAGCCTGATCTCAAATAGAGGCCAAGGTGTCCATTCTTCTGGCCACTATAAGCTCTTTTTCGATGAAGATAATGCGCTCCACCTGCTTTTCCAAGGTCCAAAACTTTCAAGTCTCTACTGGCCAGACCCATCCCTTGAAGACATTTCAGATGCTGGGATTTCTATCTACAATACTAGTAGAGCTGCACTACTAAATGACTCAGGCTATTTCTGGTCATCTGACTTTTTAGAATTCTATGCAACAGATTTTGGTACTGTGACTCAGAGACGATTAACGCTTGATCCTGATGGCAACCTTCGATTATACAGCCTGCAAGAGATGAAAGGGAGTTGGGATTGGGTTGTAACATGGCAAGCCATCTCTGATCCATGCAGGATTCATGGCGTCTGTGGACCTAATGGTGTGTGTACTTATGACCATGTCTCTGGCCGAAGATGCTTTTGCTTGCAAGGCTTCAAGATGAAAGATCATAGTGATTGGTCTTCTGGGTGCAAACCAGAATTTAGTATCTCTTGCGACCATCGAGATGAGTCTACTTTTATCCAACTTGCTCATGTTAAGTACTATGGCTCAGATATAGACTTCTTACAGAATCTTACCTTCCAGGATTGTCAAGAAGAATGCCTAAATAGGTGCAATTGCAAAGGGTTTCAATATAGATTTCGCATGGAAGGTGGTGGCTATAACTGTTACCCCAAGTCTCGGCTACTAAATGGACGCCGTTCACCAAATTTTGATGGAGATCTTTATTTGAGAGTACCAAAAGCTGGTATTTCCAATCACAAGCTGCCTGATGAAGAATTTAGATTGCAGTGTTCAAGCCTTATCTCTAAGCAAGAAAGAAGCACATATGAAAATAAGACGGTAAAGCTTTTGCTTTGGTTCGCCACAGCAGTGGGAGGTGTGGAGGTGAGTTGTATTGTCCTGGTTTGGTTTTTCTTGTTAAAAACTAGTAAACGTCCAGACTCCACTGCACAAGGATACCTAGGCCTAACAACTAAATTCAAACGATTCACCTTTAATGAGCTAAGAAAAGCAACGCAAGGATTCAAAGAAGTGATTGGACAAGGAGCAGGAGGGATAGTATACAAAGGTGTATTGTCTGATCAACGAGTAGCAGCAATCAAGCGACTCAACGAAGCTAACCAAGGAGAAGCAGAGTTCCTTGCAGAAGTAAACACCATTGGGATGTTGAACCACATGTACTTGATAGAGATGTGGGGATATTGTGTAGAGGGAAAGCATAAGCTCTTGGTGTATGAATACATGGATCATGGATCTTTAGCTGAAAATCTTAGTTCTAATTCCCTTGATTGGATGAAAAGGTTTGAAATTGCAGTGGGTGCTGCTAAAGGCCTAGCTTATTTGCATGAAGAATGCTTAGAGTGGGTTTTACATTGTGATGTAAAGCCTCAGAATATACTCCTAAATGCTGAATATCAACCAAAAGTAGCAGATTTTGGTTTGTCTAAACTACAAAGTAGAAGTAAGATTGATCATTCAAGCTTCTCGAGGATGAGAGGAACCAGAGGTTATATGGCTCCTGAGTGGGTCTACAATCTTCCCATCACTTCTAAAGTTGATGTGTACAGTTATGGAATTGTGTTGTTGGAAATGGTAACTGGAAAAAGCCCAAATGTCATGCATACTGCAGACAATAGAGAAATAAGAGAGCATAAAAGGTTGGTCATGTTGGTAAGGGAGAATGTTAACATTGGAACAACTACAAAGAAGTCATGGATTGAAGAAATTATAGATCCCATGTTGACTAACAATTGTAACAAGGCTAAGATGGAACTTCTAGTGAAAGTGGCTTTGCAATGTGTTGCAGAAGATAAGGATGAAAGACCCACCATGACTCAGGTGGTAGAGATGCTTATGAGCCATGAGGATTAAGGTTGTTGGGAAAGTAGTTTAGAAATTTTATGTACTAGAAAATACTTTTTAACTTTTTCAATGTATTTTTCTTTTTCATTTTTGTGAAAATATAGATATGAGTGGACTGTAATAAATGTATTTATCCATCCTTCCTTAATCCTCATTGCACTACAGATTTTTTTATACACTGGGACACTTTTTTTTTTTTTTTTTTTTTTTTTTTGACACTTGAAAAGTGTTGTTGGAGGGGATTAGCCTGGGCCCTTTAAAGCCCAAGCCTATAGCATGGGCCTGGAGGATCTTTTTAGTCCAAGTCCATCAAGCATTGAGAAAGTTCACAAGTTCGGGTCCAACAAATAAGATGCTTAGTTCAAAACCCCATTTGTGACCCAAAGATGGGTTACAACTTACAATTATGACAAAAAAGTTACACATTTCTTAATTAAGTAATGATCAATTGTTAAATTTATAATAAGTATATTAAATTTTTAATTTTAAAAAATGATAAATTTCCAAGTGTATTAAAATTATTAAGCTTATTATATTTGTAATGAATTTATTTAATCTTGAAATATCACACTCGTTCATTTAGTTAATTATGAGCGGCGTATGGTATCAACATACTTTTTTTTTTTTTTTATAAGGTATCAAGTATCAACATACCTTTTTATTTCTTTGTTTTGGGTGTCAAAGTTCGCTACAATAAAGTAAAATAACATAACCTATTATATATATATATATATATATATATATAGATAGATAGATAGATAGATAATGACCGATAAAATGAACCACAAAGTTCTTTTACGATAAACAAATACCACTCCTATATCCCATAGAAAAAAAAAGGTCCTATACCTTATAATGCATGAACACTATAATTTCTGCTTTCCATTGTTTACTGTTTAGTATGCAGAAAAGGAATAACTATTCCATTGAAATCATCATTCGGTATTTTGTTGCATACTTATTATCAAAATATTCATAATAGTTATTCTTTAACCCACGTAATAGCTAATATTGACCAATATTAGTCTTATCAACTTCTATTATACAATCTTCTCAAAAAAAATAAAAAAAATAAAAAAATAAAAAAAATAAAAACTTCTATTATACAAAGGAAATTAATATACATTTATTTCTAATGTATAATTTTTAATTTCAAATATGTATCAACCTTTTAGGAAATGCGTATTTTTTATTTTAAAAAAAAGCTTATGTTAAATATTTTCATAATGATCAGAGCAAATGAAATTGTCAGTCTTCTCTCTCTCAAAAAAAAAAAAAAAAAAAAAATTGTCAGTCTTCAGAATTTATGTTCTTTTTTTCTTTTTCTTTTTTCCCATTATAATATGTATGGGAATAGTTATTTTTAATAAAGAATGATGATATTAATTATAGAATGGTTCCATTTATAAATATAGGCTGTTAAGAGAGAATTATAAAAAGTAAATATAATTTTGTAAGGTTAATTTTTAGGATATTTGATTGGAATTTGATTCCATTCCACCATCTTGTATTAATACAAATTCATGGTTTTATTCATGTGTTATTATCAAACAGATGAATAACAATAGTTATTCTTGTACAACTTCTTGTATCCATATTAAATTCGGTCCTAATTTTAAGTAATCATCATTCTAGTGTACCAAATGTATCCTATGTTTTAGTATATTAAAGATAAAAGATAAAGTTATTTGAATTAGCTCTTTTTATTAAAAATTTTGTTGTGTAAATTAAAACATAAAATTACAATATTTATAATAATGTAGCTTATAAGTTGTAACAAATAAATGGTTCCTGATTATCTACTTAACCACAATCTGTTGACCAACTTGTACCTTTTGAAATTAGTAGAATATGGCTTGTGTTTATGTGTAATTTTTGTTTTCATTTGGGCAAGTACTATTTCACAACCTTAATTTTAACACTACTTTCTTGCATGCCTACTAATTAGGTGGCGAAATATAAAGTTTAAAAAGTAATTCATTGACACTTTTTTATGTTTTTAATGGAAATATCAAACATTCAAATCCTCTCATCTCTAACTATTGAATTATATATCAATAATTTTTCTTAAAATGGTTATGTGTGGTATTACAAATTACAGAAAAGATACAAAATCTTTCTTTTTTTTTATTGCCGAAAATAGAGCACCACGAGTGAACCAAACAAAAATAGGTAAATATATATATATATATAAATATATATATATTTATATATATATAACTATGTCTAAAACAACACAAATATAAACACTCTCTAATACCTGTTGGTATGGGTGTGTTCCAAACACTTTTATTCTTATTTATTTTCTAGCTGTTGGAAATTTATGAGTAAAATAACCGTTAGGCAATTATGAAAAAAATAGTCGTTGGAAAATTATGAGAAAAATAGTCGTTCGGCAATAATTAATAATATAGCCTTTGGGCTTTTAAGAGTTATTAGTAACCAATAACTATAGACTATTATCTTCATAGGTAGCCTATATAATACTCATCATAACACATTTTTTGAAGGGTTTTTTTTTTTTTTTTCTTTCTTTTTTTTGAGAAACTTCTAAAGGGTCTTTTTACTACTCTATATTTTAGATATACACAACTTTACCATCTTTCTCTCTCACATATTTTTCTACAAGAATGTTTGTTTTTTTTGTAAGGAAATGCAATAGAAGGTTGTTCTTAAACCTTTTGTGAGTGGAAGTGCGTATATCACAAAAGTCGACGCTATAGTCTAATCTTGGGGGGTTGTTTGGCCAAGAGAACCAATCGCACCAAGTTTTACTTTGAATGGCACGATTCAATCTTTAAGGACAACGCTCTTTGCGTGATTTTATAGCACTGTGAGATTGTTCCTAAATTTACTTAAATTTATATTATTATTGCTTATTTACATTCTTGCTAATTATTTGGGATATTGTTTGTTGTATCAAACTTGTTTATTCATTATTATTTTTCCAACAATACCAACATAGCCAATATATTTGTGTATACAACGATCATAATTACTTGTGACCACTAATAATATAATATGAGGGTCTGTTTCTCACTTTCTCATAACCTTCAAGACTAAATCAATTAGCTGGTAGTGTCTCTGGAGTCCACTTCTGCCACTACTATGTGCGGAAGAGAAAATGTAAATTAAGAATAACAATAAAGCAGCTCAAGCAAGACTTAGTATTTTTATATATGTGTGTTATATCCCCTATGGAATTATTACCACAAAGTCAAAAATGGTGTATTCTAACGAGATGGTATCTCACACATTGGATGTATACATTCTCATTTTCATAGCATGTAAGTTCCACCACCGTTATGAGTTCAAGAGAAAGGATGCATATATTTGATTATTGTATTATTAGTAAACATTACTAAGGAAACATTCCAACAAATTCACATTCATAACTATTTCTTATAGTTAATTATTTTTACTAGAACGAAAAACATAGCACATTTTATGCACTTTTGGAAGTTTCAAGGAATGTACTAATTTGTAGGAATAATAAAAATACAATGTACAGATTATTGTATTTTGACCCAACATTACTGATGAAACCGTCCAACAAATTCACAATTATAACTGTTTCTATATTAAATTATTATTTTTTAGAATGAGAAAAATAGCACAGGTTGGAAGTTATTTTAAGGAATGTTAATGTGCTCATTTTGTAGGAATAATAATACAATGTACTAGTTATTAATGTGGGATTGTAATAAGTCCCCATAACTGATGGTATATTACTCTTTCGGCGCAAGTCTTATAAGGCAGAAAATGGGGGGAGTAACTTTCGATGTGAGATTGTAATAAGTCCCCAGGACGTTGCACAAAAGCATGCCTGGGAAGACCAAAAAGCACCCCACAATACTAATTATTAATTATTTTTTTATGTGACTAATTATTAAGTTTTGACCCAACATTGCTGATGAAACAGTCCAACAAATTCACAATTATAACTGTTTCTTATATTAAATTATTATTTTTTAGAATGAGAAAAATAGCACGGGTTGGAAGTTTCAAGGAATGTACTCATTTTGTAGGAATAATAATACAATGTACTAGTTATTAATTATTTTTTTATGTGACTAATTATTAAGTTTTGACCTAATATTGCTGATGAAACAGTCCAAAAAATTCACAATTATTACTATTTCTTATATTAAGTACCCGTTTGGATACTGATGAAAAGGCCAGTGTCTGCGTCGGCGTTTTCTTCTTCTTCTTTTTTTTGAGAAGCGCGTTTTTGCTTTTTCAGTGGATCCTGTGCACTGTTCACAGGTCCCACAAACCTCTTTTTTCAGCAAAACTTTCATTAAAAATAGGTCTCACGACACTATTCACACATTTAAAAATTATACAGTGTTTTCAGTTTTCAGTTTTTAGTTTTCAGCAAAATAAGCGGTATCCAAACACACCCTAAGTGTGCATTTGCCATGCGCTTCAGCTTCGTTTGGCTTTTTTTGGGGTCCCATGGCACTGTTCATAGGACCACCAAACTCAGCAAAATGCGCATATCCATGCATTTTTGGGTCCCACAATACTATTCACACCTTTAAAAATTATTTTGCTACAGTGTTTTCAGCAATAAGTTTTTAGTTTTCAGCAAATAAACCCTATCCAAATAGACCTTAAATTATTATTTTTTAGAATAAAAAAAAAATAGCACGGCCAGAATACGTTTACACATTTTTTGAAGTTTCAAGGAATGTACTCATTTTGTAGGAATAATAATACAATGTACTAGTTATTAATTCTTTTTTTTTATGTGACTTAATTATTAATTTTTGACCCAACATTGCTGATGAAACTGTCCAACAAAGTCACAATTATAATTGTTTCTTATATTAAATTATTGTTTTTTTTAGAATGAGAAAAATAGAATGGCCCGAGTACGTTTATACACTTTTGAAAGTTTCAACGAATGTACTCATTTTGTAGGAATAATAATAAAATGTACTAATTAATAATTCTTTTTTTTATGTGTCTAATTATTAAGTTTTGACCCAACATTGCTGATGAAATAGTCCAGCAAATTCACAATTATAAATATTTCTTATATATTAAATGACTTTTAGTAGAATGAGATATCATGGAATAGCCAAAATACGTTAATAAACTTTTGGAAATTTCAAGGAATATACTAATTTGTATGAATAATAATACGTGGTCTTGTGCGTGTGTGGTGGGGGTGTTTAATTACATGGTTTTGAAATCGAGATTGGACCGTATGGTCGAACCGGAATAACCGGAAACCGGTCATCATTCTAGTTTTTTAAACTTATAAAACCAAAAATTGTATTTTTGCTATAAACCCTTCGAACTGCGGTCAAACCGTGCGGTTTTCTAAACCGGAAACCGGTTTTTCGGTTTCTTCCTTCCAAAAAATTTCGCAATAAAAATGGAAAAAAAGTAGATTGGGTCTTCATGGAGAGCAACTACCTATTTACTGGATCTATTCTTCAAAGAAGAAAGAGTGAGGAAAGGAGAGAAAGAGGTAGAGTAGAGACTCTGTGTTTCTTTACTCTGTGTTTGAAAAACTGGGGAAGACGAAGTGTAGTAGAGTCATGGTTTTCAAACTCGGACCTGACCGTACGGTTCGACCAGGTTAATCGTGAACCGCTCACTGTTATGGTTCTTTAAACCATAAGAACCTCTTTGTGCCAAAAAAGCGTGAAACCCCTTGAACTGCGATTAGACCGTACAGTTCTGAGAACCATAGCCAGTTTTTGCAATTCATACTATTCCAATTTAAAACAAATTTATAACCTTAAACTGCATAGTGCTGGGATATATACCAGCCAGAAAACATATATCGACTGTGAAAGAATTTGAAAAGCAAAAAAAAAAAAAAAAAAAAAAAAAAAAAAAAAAAAAAAGGAAGCAGCCACATTACTAGTGTGGATCATGGCAACGCTTTGCCTTGATAGATTGATTCTCATTTTTTCCTTTTATTTCTTTTAGCTTCTTAAAGCCGTTTTTTACTTCGTCTCTGCCCCTTTGTTTCACTTGCTTTTCTTTCTCTGGGTTGCTTTTACGTTTCTGACTTCTTCTCTCTCTATCCCTTTAGTTTCATTTGCTTCCTTTCTTTGGGTTGCTTTTTAGCTTTTAGGTTTGTGATCGATAGCTAGGCACGTGTGTCTTGGGAATATAAGTCTGAGAATTTCTTACAAAAGTCTTGAGCCCCACCTTCTAATCTAGCTATAGTGTTCAAAGTTTGTGAGCTAGCTAGGCACGTGAGCCTGGTACAATTTTATTGCTTTTCTTAATTTGTATCATCATATCAATTTTTTTTTTTTCATTTATGCATATTGATGCTTTTGATATATATTTTTAAAATGGTTATTATTATTATTATGTATATGGGCTTGACATTGATAAATTATTAGATATTAACTAAAATATAGATTTATAGTTTTAATTGGACTATTGTAGTTTTTTTTTTTCATTTGTGCATATTGATGCTTTTGATATATATTTTTAAAATGGTTATTAATATTATGTAAATGGGCTTGACGTTGATAAATTATTAGATATTAACTAAAATATAGATTTATAGTTTTAATTGGATTATTCTAATTAATTTTTTTTATTTGTACCAAATTAATATATTTATTTATATTTAAAATAATTATTAAATTAATTATGACATCACGGTTCGACCCCGGTTCAACCTTGATTCGACCTCAAAAACCTTGAACATCTCCTCTTTTAGAGTCTGAGAAGTGAGAAGAAGGAGATGAAGATTGAGAAGCAAACGTTGGGAAGAAAAGCTAATTAAAGACTGGAAGAAATTATTAGATTCAGATTGCTTAGGAAATGTGACAGTGGGAATGAGTTGGCTTTCTCTTTATTTGTTTAAATTATTTTCAAATTTAAAAAGCCAAGTTTTTTCTCATCATTTGTTTAAATTATTTTTAAAGGATTCAGATGATGTAATAGTAATACACGGTTGAGATTGAAAGTTTAAAAAAGGAACTTTCAATCTCAACCATTGGATAAAAAAAAGTTAAAAAGAAGTTGAAAAAGTTAAAAAATTAAAGTTAAAAAATAAAAGTGGTAAAAATTAATATGAGTGGGTGTAGTGTAATTGCACCCTATACAATAACCTAGGTATTGCACCGGATCCAAATCTATTTTTAAACTTAAGAAGCCAGGTCTAAGACTTGGCCTGCAGGGCTAGTGATTAGTGATGCGCTCACTACTCACTGCTCACTCTGAGATCTTATATCTCATGCATGAGTTGTGAATTTTAAATATTTTTTTATATATTATCTTTTTTTTTTTTTTTGAGAAACTTTTATATATTATCTTGAAGGACTTATTTATGTGAAAGTATTATATAAAAAATAATGATAAAATATGCCAATATAATTTGCACATTATTATTTAATTTCTCTATATTTTTAAATCAAGATTACTCATTTTTATATTTTTTTTCCTAATATTTGTTTTTATTTTATTATTAAATGATTTATGATATCATCACGGTTCAACCTTATTTCGACCTCAAAAATTTTGAACTTTTTTTTTTCTAGTTCAATGAATGGTTCGGATTTCAAAACCATGTTTAATTATTAACAGGGGATAGAGATTAAAAAAGTAAAAAGAAAAAAATCTAATCTTGTACTTTCTTTATAGCTTTATATCATATAATTTAAGTTTGTTTTAATTTGTTTTCTATTTCTATTTTATTGAGTGAAATGTTGCATAGAATGTATAAATGTTTCAGTGGTTTTGGTATCATATTCTCTAATAATTTCGATTACTACGATTATAAAAATATGTTTTTAATGATGTACCTCACACATAGTGCAAGGCTATCATGTAACCTTTTAAGATTTAAGTGAGAAAAAAGAAAAGAGAAAGTTGTCTTAATTTAAATAGATAATTATAGGTTTATAGTGTACTAATTGTAGACGACTAAATTTCTCAGTTCGAAATAAATCAAACGAGTAAAATAGTTTCACAAATGCGAATTTGTATTGATGATTGTGTGGTACAATTCTCTGTAATTACAAAAGAGTGATCCTCTGATTCGATCTCCTTGGAAGACTTGTTGGTTGGAATTGTAATAATGTGATTTTGACTCGAACACAAAATATCCTTCAATTTGGCTGAGGAATGGATCGAAGACCTTTGAAATGGAATTACAATGAATCTCTGGCTATGAGCTTGTTAGAAATCCTTTGTTCTTCGCGTTCTTCGTGTTTCTTCGTATGTTCTTCGTCTTCGAAGGTTTATGGTGGAAGTTCTTCGGGGCTTTAGAAGCTTGGATCCGTAGAGCTTCACTGATTTGTGATTTGTTGATGTTTTCGGACACTTTTAGCTTGATTCCCGCAAACTTTTGGATCTAGGCAGATAGTTTGGATGATTCTGCTTTGAATGTTCTTTGTATTTGAAGGTTTGTGGTGGAAGTTCTTCGGGGCTTTAGAGGCTTGAATCCGTTGAGCTTCACCAATTTATGGTTGTTGGAGTTTCTGGAGGCTTTTGAGCTTGATTCCAGTGAACTTTAGGATCTAGGCAGATAGTTTGGATGATTCTGCTTCGAGTGTTCTTCGATTTTGAGGTTGAAGTTCTTGAAGGCTTTGAGGCTTGATTCCTGCAGAGCTTCTGTACTTTTGATTGCTTCTGAATGGCTTCCTCCTCTAGATCTCTCCAAATGCCTTAGAAAGGCTTCTATTTATAGGAGTTTGGGAGTGGGTGAGCGACATGTGGCGGAGTCTGATTGGTGACACATGTCACAGCCTGATTGGTCCGCCTATGTCATCGCTTACACGAGCGGGACTGCTTGTGTCATCGCTTACACGTGCGAGGCTGCTTGTGTCATCGCTTACACGTGCTGATGCATGATTGATTTTTGCATGACACTTGGCAAATTTTCATTGGCTTCTGAGTAGTGATAATAAAACCCTAGCAGCAATATGTGGCATTTTGTAATTGGCTGTATTTTGTGGACTTGGTAGTGTGACGTGTCAGCTTGTGATAGGTCGGGAATTTTCCCTCTCTACACTAATAATTAATGTAACTTTTATATTGTAAATCAAATAAAAGCGTACAGTGTTGTGCACATTTGCAAAACATACAAAATATTGTACATTTTTTTGCAAAAAAATTTACATTATTAGTTCAACGGAAAGTAAGAATTTTACAATTTAAATTACATTAAACTTCAAAATTAATTTTCCTATAACATCATTCCTCATGGCTTACAAGCATTTCAACTACCTGGTTCATGGTGGGTCTATCATCCTTGTTTTCTGCCACACATTGCAAAGCCACTTTGACCAAAAGTTCCACCTTAACCTTGTCATAGTTATCACAGATCATGGGATCTATAATTTCCTCAATCCATGCCATTGTTATAGCGTTCTCAATAGTTTCTCTTACCAACGTCACCAACCTCTTATGCTCTCTTGTCTCTCCGCTGTCTAAGGTATGCATGCCATTTGGGCTTTTTCCAGTCACCATCTCCAATAACACAATCCCATAGCTATACACATCCACTTTTGAAGTAATGGGAAGATTGTAAATCCACTCAGGAGCCATATAACCTCTAGTTCCCCTCATCTTAGAGAAGTTAGAATGATCAATTGTACTTCTACTTTGTAGTTTAGACAAGCCAAAATCTGCTAATTTTGGTTGATAATCAGCATCTAGTAGTATATTTTGAGGCTTTACATCACAATGTAAGACCCACTCTAAGCACTCTTCATGAAGATATGCTAGGCCTTTCGCAGTGCCCACTGCAATTTCAAACCTCTTCTCCCAATCAAGTGCATTAGAATTAAGATTTTCAGCTAAAGATCCATGCTCCATGTACTCGTACACCAAGAGCTTATGCTTTCCCTCTACACAATATCCCCACATCTCTATCAAGTACATGTGGTTCAACATTCCAATGGTGTTTACTTCTGCTAGAAATTCAGCTTCTCCTTGGTTAGCTTCATTGAGTCGCTTGATTGCTGCAACACGCTGATTAGGCAGTACACCTTCTTATACAATCCCTCCTGCTCCTTGTCCAATCACTTCTTTGAATCCTCGCTTTTCCTTTCTTAGCTCATCGAAGGTGAACCGTTGAAATCTATTAGTCAAGAGGTATCCTTTTGCAGCTGGATTTGGATGTTTACTACTTCTTAACAAGAAAAGCCAGACCAAGACAATACTGGTCACCTCAACACCTCCCACTGCTGTGGCAAACCAAAGCAAAAGCTTTACCGTCTTATTTTCATACGTTATTCTTTGTTGTGTGGAATTTTTGGCAGAGCACTTCAAGCTGGATGCTTCATCAGGACTCTTGCTATTGGAAAGACCAGCTTTGGGAACTCTCAAATAAAAATCTCCTTCGAAATTCGGTGAATGGTGTCCACTAACTAGTAGAAACTTTGGGTAACAAAAATAGTAACCATTATACACGACAAATTTATATTGAAAGCCTTTGCAAATACATGAGTTCCTGCATTTGTCTTCACAATCTGCCAAAGTAATATTAGCATAGACGGTTAGATCTGAGCCATAGTATTCAACATTATCAAGTTGAACAAAGCTAGACGGATCTTTTTGGTTGCAAGAGATACTGAATTCTGGTTCACATCCATATGACCAATCAGTATGATCTTTAACCTTGAAGCCTGGCAAGCAAGAGCATCTCCTGCCAGAAACATGATCTGCACTACACAGACTATTGGGTCCACAGATGCCATGAATTCTGCATGGTTGAGAGGAGACTTGCCATGTTACAGCCCAATCCCACGTCCCATTCACCTTTTTCAGGCTGTATGATCGAAGATTGCCATCAGAATCAAGCGTTAATCGTCTATGAGTAACCACACCAAAATCTGTTGCAAAGAATGTGAAATTGTCAGATGACCGGAAAATGCCTGAGTCATGAAGTATCGCATGTCTACAACTATTGTACGGATCCCTTTGAGCTAATTTTCCAGGGTCTGTAACCCAAGGGGCCGGCCAGTACAGACTAGTCATAGTTGGACCTAGAAAAAGCAGGCGGAGCACATTATCATTGTCGAAAAAGAGCTTGTAGTTGCCTGAAGCATAGTCATGTTGGCTTCTTTTCGAGATAAGACTCGAAAGCATGGTGAGTGCTTGTTGAGGAAGAAGAGTATCTGTAGGTGAATCAAAACTTTGCCAGATGATAACACTTTTGGAGTTACTAAGAACAAGATTTCCTGTGTTTAAGAGCTGTAGTTGCAAATTGGGGGCCTCTGATGTTGCCAAGGCTGGTGTTCTAGCGGTCCAAATAGTGATACCAACTGAATTGGTAAGGATAAGTTTCCCTTCATTCAAAACAGAAAGCTTTGAACCTGTTCCATCAACAGGGTCATCTCGGTTTGCCATCCAAACAACTGTAGAATTTGTGGATTTGTTGAACCATATGGCAAAGCAGAAAGCGTTGTCACCAACGGGGAAAAACCCTGCAGAATATTCTCCATTTGCTGAAACCAACCGGTTCTCAATAGATAGATATGTGCCTCTGAGAGTGTCAGTACCATCAAATGTATTAGCTAATAGTGGAAGAGTTTGCAACAGACATAGAAGAAGGAAGAAAATTGAGATATCCATGACAAATTAATGTAAGAGCTAGGTTGGAAGAGATTTTTCTGCTTGATAAATCATCTTCATTTCTATACCTTATATATACAATTAGGACCCTCACTCTTTGCGTAGACCAAGACTTGGAATGCGATGCTTGTCTAGGGAGAAAATTATAATTACCAAAAAAATAATAAATAAATAAGACAATTAACTTGGACCAATTAGTAAATGATATGAATCTAAGGAATTTTGACGACATAGGATAAATAAATAAAATTTATAAAGCAACATTAACTTAGTGATTTTTGAAAATGGGGGTTAATGTTATATATTTTAGGTTGGAAACCCAAGCCATCCTTAAACCAATAAGTTGCATTTGATTCAGATAACTCTAGAGAAAAGACTAGGGATACAAGGGAAAGAAGGTTTGAAAATGTTTAAGATTATTGAGTTAAGTATCTTAGAAGTCCTTTTTACCATTGGTTTAGTGAATTAAAATGGCTAGTTAGACCCTAGGATCATTCTAGTAATTTTTTGGGACACCATTCTCTGTAATTGAATTGATTATGTTGGATTGTTCTTGAAGAGTTCTAGGAGTTTTGAGTAGAGGTATTAATGGCGGTAAGTAACTATTATTTTGACTAGTTATGTTTTGCTTAAAATATAGTTTTTTACTAATTAAATATTCATTTGTTTTCCCTCACAATTTTTTATCTAATTTTTTAGCTGCATTGATTTTTTTTTTTTTTTTTTTTGTTAGAAAAAAAGAGAGAAAGAATTAGAACATATTCCTTACGAAAATATTTTCAGTCTTCCAATTGAACTAAGGTACAATAACTAAGCCTACGATGTTTAATCCTATGTGCAAATTATTTATTTTATTATTATAAATTACTGATCTAGTTAGTTGGAATTTGATTACTTACTAAGTTCTCAAGCTTACCCTCATTTTTATCCCTTTTCAGATTAGGAGAAATAAAGTTTTTAAGTTTTCGCTGAAGTAGTGCACATTCAAGGAGTTTAGGAATTTCAAAAAAAAAAAAAATTTATTAGTATTCATTAAAAATTTAGAGAATTTTTTACAATTAAATTATTGAGGTTAGTTTTATATTTTATATGAATTATTGCTTGGTAACAATTACAAGCTTGTAAGGTGAAAACTTTATATGTTAGGTTGGGGGTGTGACACTACTTGTCATTGGAAGCTAGACTTTGATATGTCTTTTATAGAACTTCAAAATTTCAGTAATAGGGTTTTATTTATTTCTTTTAGAGTATCAATATGTGTGTTTGCGTGTTTTTTTTTTTTTTTTCCCTTAAAAACTGATGAGTCTTTATACGTTTTAAAATAGTATATTTAATATTATGTTTTAAATGGAACCTAAGTATTTTAAAAACTCTAAGGCTACTAAAGGAAAGTTTTCTTTTCTTTTTTTGATAATGCAATAATTGGTGGATAGGCAATTTGTAGGATTCAGATCCTTCTAGATTTCTTAGGGTACTCTATTAATAGATTTCCTTAAATCCTAACCACACTTTAATGATTTATGGTCTAAATTCTGACATGTCAGCATTCTACTAACAATATTCTTAAAATAATAAAATAATGTTGTAAACAAAACAATTAAGATTATTGTTAGTGGAATGCTGGCAAAATCTAGTCCATTAAATCATTAAAGAATAATTAAGATTTAAATAAATCTATTTTGGTAGAGTACCCTAGAAAATCTAGAAAATCTGAATCTTTCTATTGTAATATATTTGCCGAATTGATGCCTAATTGAAATAACGAGTCCATGCACAATATTGATATTTTAAACTCTTTAATTACATGCTTATATAGTCTAGTTTAGAACAACTTGAGGATAGTGTTTAATAATTAATATGCCAAATATAGTAATTTTGTTCCTGCGAGTACGGCATCTTGGAGACTTTGTTATTGGAAGAATTAATCAGGTCCAAGTCTAGTCGAATATATATATAGCTAAATATAAACAATGGACTCCTTTGGGCAACGTTCTCTTTCTTCAATTGATTTTCAAGCAAAATGTAAGACAGCCATTGTATACACCTGTCACCAAAAATGTCAGTCAACTTTTGACAAACTAACTTCTTGTTTCTTACATGCGTAACTTGCTCTAAAATGTAAGTTCAAAATTTTGGTCAATAGTACAGTGCATTGTGGTTTGCTAATTAATTTTCTCTGTTAGCAGCTGGAATTCAAGCAGGTGGGATCTGCTTCTAACTTCAATAGTACCGTGCATTGTGGTTTGCTAATCTTTATATGGGTTTTTTTATTGGCCTTGACAATAGTGACAATCACCAATATTGGGTAAGTGGTCCCACACCATGTATGACTAGGTTTAAGTGGGCAAAGACAATGACCACACGAGTCTTATTTTCTTCCATCAAATAAAAAAATTAACCCAATTTAACCAATTATGATTATCAATAGATTTTAGGTTACTACCACAGATTTAACAAGTCACCAAATAAAGTAATAAAGCAATAAAGAAAAGCACATAGTAAGATAGTGACAAAATGGATTTTTCTCATGAACTTCGTATGTTATTTCGAGGACCGCCTCGAAGATTCTCTTCATAGCAACTAAATTCGATGGTTCTATGACTTCAACAATTGATCTCCAATCTTCAATGGAACCTTCTTTAGATTGATTTTTCTTGATCTCTGGTTTGGTGATAATAAGAGAGGACAACGGTGAGATGGATAAAATTGGTTGACTAAGTGAACAAATAGGAAATGTTAGTCCTAGTAATAGTGAAATGGATAAAATTGCCAAACCAACTGGCAATAGAGAGAGCATCTAGGCGCTTCACATTAACCTCTGGAGTGGTAGAAACAGTCTTGCAATTAGTCAAGATTGTTGGGCTTTGTGGAGCCTAGTTTATGTTTGATCCGGTTAACGACCCGACCCGGCCCGAATAATGTTGTATGGTTTTTAATGGGAGATTTACTGAGGCTTAGTCCATGGAGCGGAGGCTTGGGCCGATAGGCCCAAGCCGTAGCCCATGGACAAGCCTTTTGGGGGTCCGGGGGCAAAGCTCCCGGGAAAAATTTTTGGGCCCATTTAGTATATAAACCGACTTTGCCGTGATTAGGGTTATATAAGATTGTAGGTTGTTGTTGCCGCCTTCTGTAGAGAGAGAAAAAGTATTGTAGCCGCAATTCTTGTACTCTGTATTCTTCCCTGATAATAGTGAAATCCCTGCAACTCCGTGGACGTAGGCAAATTGCCGAACCACGTAAATACTGTCTTGTGCGTGTGATTTTTTTTTTTTGGCGTGTGCTTTCTCTATTTTTATTGTTTCTCACAGGTTGGGAATTTGGTTTAATTCCCTACAACTGGTATCAGAGCCTAGGGTTAGGTTTGAGTGGGAGCAATGGCAGAGGAACCAGGAAAGGCGTTTGGAATAGAAAAGTTTGATGGCACAGACTTCGCGTATTGGAGGATGCAGATTGAAGATTATCTCTATGGGAGGAAATTGCATCTGCCTCTTTTGGGGACAAAACCTGAGGCTATGAAGACTGAGGAATGGGCTCTTCTTGACAGACAGGTACTGGGAGTTATCAGGTTAACTCTGTCTAGGTCTGTTGCACACAATGTTGTAAAGGAGAAGACCACAGTAGATCTGATAAAGGCTTTGTCTGGTATGTATGAAAAGCCGTCAGCAAACAACAAGGTGCATTTGATGAAGAAACTGTTCAATCTGAAGATGGCAGAGAACGCATCAGTAGCACAATATCTGAATGAATTTAACACTATCACAAATCAATTGTCATCTGTAGAAATTGATTTTGATGATGAGATTCGTGCTCTGATCGTCTTGGCTTCTTTGCCAAACAGTTGGGAGGCAATGAGGATGGCAATAAGCAATTCTACAGGAAAGGAAAAGCTCAAGTACAATGATATACGAGATTTAATTCTGGCTGAGGAGATTCGTAGAAGAGATGCAGGCGAAACCTCAGGATCTAGTTCTGCCCTAAACCTTGAGACAAGAGGCAGAGGTAATGACAAAAATTCAAACTGGGGCAGATCAAAATCCAGAAATTCTAATCGAAACAGAAGCAAATCTAGATCAGGCCAACAAGTACAATGCTAGAACTGTGGGAAATTAGGTCACTTTAGGAATCAATGCAAAAGTCCTAAGAAGAAGAATGGAGATGATTCTGCTAATGCTGTAACAGAAGAGGTACAGGATGCATTACTTCTTGCAGTAGACAGTCCACTTGATGATTGGGTTTTGGACTCAGGAGCTTCGTTTCATACCACTCCACACCGAGAAATCATACAGAATTATGTTACAGGTGATTTGGTAAGGTGTATTTGGCTGATGGTTCAGCCTTGGATGTTGTAGGTATGGGAGATGTCCGGATATTGTTGCCTAATGAATTTGTTTGGTTACTGGAGAAGGTTCGACATATTCCTGACCTGAAGAGGAATCTGATTTCTGTTGGACAACTTGATGATGAAGGGCATGCAATACTATTTGTTGGCGGTACTTGGAAGGTTACAAAGGGAGCTAGGGTATTGGCTCGTGGAAAGAAAACTGGTACTCTGTATATGACCTCAAGTCCAAGAGACACAATTGCAGTTGCTGATGCAAGTACTGATACAAGCCTATGGCACCGCAGACTTGGTCACATGAGTGAGAAAGGGATGAAGATGCTGTTGTCAAAAGGAAAACTACCAGAATTGAAGTCCATTGATTTTGACATGTGTGAAAGTTGCATCTTAGGAAAGCAGAAAAATGTGAACTTCTTGAAAACTGGCAGGACACCGAAGGCTGAAAAATTGGAGTTAGTACACACTGATTTGTGGGGGCCTTCTCCAGTTGCATCCCTTGGAGGTTCAAAGTACTACATCACTTTCATTGATGACTCAAGCAGAAAGGTATGGGTTTATTTTCTGAAAAATAAATCTGATGTATTTGAAACTTTTAAGAAGTGGAAGGCCATGGTTGAGACAGAAATAGGTTTGAAACTAAAATGTTTGAGGTCTGATAATGGAGGAGAGTACATAGATGGAGGGTTCAGTGAGTATTGTGCTGCACAGGGAATTAGGATGGAGAAGACCATTCCTGGGACACCACAGCAGAATGGTGTGGCTGAGCGCATGAACAGAACTCTCAATGAGCGTGCTAGGAGTATGAGGTTGCATACTGGACTACCAAAAACTTTCTGGGCTGATGCTGTTAGTACTGCAGCTTACCTGATAAATCGAGGACCATCAGTTCCTATGGAGTTCAGACTTCCTGAGGAGGTTTGGAGCGGTAAAGAGGTAAAGTTTTCCCATTTAAAAGTTTTTGGTTGTGTTTCTTATGTTCATATTGATTCTGATGCTCGTAGTAAACTTGATGCAAAGTCTAAAATATGTTTTTTCATTGGCTATGGTGATGAGAAATTTGGCTATAGGTTTTGGGATGAACAAAACAGAAAAATCATCAGAAGTAGAAATGTGATATTTAATGAACATGTTATGTACAAGGACAGGTCAACTGTAATGTCAGAAGTTACAGAGAGAGATCAAAGGAAATCTGAGTTTGTCAACTTAGATGAATTGACAGAAAGTACTGTCCAGAAAAGGGGTGAAGAAGATAAGGAGAATGTAAATACACAGGTAGATCAGAGTACACCTGTAGCTGAAGTTCGCAGATCTTCCAGGAATATTAGACCTCCACAGCGTTATTCACCCACTCTAAATTATCTCCTGTTGACTGATGGTGGTGAGCCAGAGTGTTATGATGAAGCCTTGCAAGATGAGAATTCAAGTAAGTGGGAGTTAGCCATGAAAGATGAGATGGATTCCTTGTTGGGGAATCAAACATGGGAACTGACTGAATTGCCAGTAGGAAAGAAGGCTTTGCACAACAAGTGGGTATACAGAATAAAGAATGAGCATAATGGTAGCAAACGTTACAAGGCCAGATTAGTTGTTAAAGGGTTCCAGCAGAAGGAGGGCATTGACTACACAGAGATATTTTCTCCAGTTGTGAAGATGTCAACAATCAGATTGGTACTAGGAATGGTGGCTGCAGAAAACTTACATCTTGAGCAGTTAGATGTGAAGACGGCATTCCTTCATGGTGACTTAGAGGAAGACATTTACATGATTCAGCCAAAAGGGTTCATTGTTCAGGGACAAGAGAATCTAGTCTGCAAACTGAGAAAGAGCTTGTATGGCCTAAAACAAGCTCCTAGACAGTGGTACAAGAAATTTGACAGTTTTATGTATAGAATTGGTTTCAAGAGATGTGAGGCTGATCACTGTTGCTATGTTAAGTCTTTTGACAATTCTTTCATCATATTACTGTTGTATGTGGATGATATGCTTATTGCAGGGTCTAGCATTGAGGAGATTAATAATCTGAAGAAGCAATTGTCCAAACAGTTTGCAATGAAGGATTTGGGAGCTGCAAAGCAAATCCTTGGTATGAGAATCATTAGAGACAAGGCTAATGGTACATTGAAGCTTTCACAGTCAGAGTATGTGAAGAAAGTTCTCAGCAGGTTCAATATGAATGAAGCCAAACCAGTGAGCACACCCTTGGGTAGTCATTTCAAACTAAGCAAAGAACAGTCACCGAAGACAGAAGAAGAAAGGGACCATATGAGTAAGGTGCCTTATGCCTCAGCTATTGGCAGCTTGATGTATGCTATGGTGTGTACAAGGCCAGACATTGCACATGCAGTGGGAGTTCTGAGTAGATTCATGAGTAGGCCTGGAAAGCAGCATTGGGAGGCAGTGAAGTGGATTCTGAGATATCTGAAGGGTTCATCAGATACATGTCTTTGCTTTACAGGTGGGGCCCTAAGTTGCCAATGGTTTCTACGATTTTGATGAGCACCTTTTGAGAAATCTAGGCTTTTACTTTGGTTAATTGTTTTTTTTTTTTCATTTTTAATTTGAATTGTCATAATTCTCAACTAATAGCATCATTGAATTTTGTGCATACATTTTCATCTTGCGTTTTTCAGTTCGTAGCCTATCATTAATATTGGGCTAGAATTTGTTGGTTTAGGCTTGGTTACATTTACATTTTTTAATCTTTTTCTCATGAGATGATAGGATACGAAAATGGGGTTATGTGTCTCTTGCAATATTTAAGCATGTGTTGGAGGTTGTGTTCTATATAATTGCATGTTCTTGGTACATGATATTTGTTCATATTCATTGCAGCATAATAGTCACCTACTTTTTCCCCTCTCCAATCTATAGTTCCTTGAGTTATTGTTCTTCTTGGTGAATAAATATCTTTGATATTGTTAGATCTTTCGCATGTGGTCTTCTAGGGTAAATATGAAGGTGAATTTTAATGATTCAAACAAATTTATTGATTTAAACTATACAATTATATAAGTTAGATTTTATTTCTTTTTGTTGTCTTATGCTTCTTCTCCTCTTTTATTTATTTATTTATTTTTAAAGAAAGTAAATACATGTGTAGGACGGTATACCATTGTTTAACAATTTTTCTTTGGAGTAGCTTCGTGAATTCTGAAGGAGGAAGGTCGTGGATACTTTGCTAATGCTTGCTATATGTAGGGCTGAACTTGGACATTGATACTGAAATATATCCGAGGAAATTCATCTTTGAGACTTATCAAATTTTTATGTCTCTCCTCTTTCGAATAATGATTCAAAGTAATTGTTTATTCAAGTAATTACAAGTAATTGTGATTTTAATGCTAAGTCCACTTGACACTTTTCTTAGTGTTCTTTGATTCAATGTTTCTGTGCTGCTCACAATTTGGATGTTATGGAATCAATGATTCACTTATTTTGGGTTGGTACTATTTTTAGTTTAGAAAGAAAAGAAAAAGGTTTATGGGTTTTTATTTGTGCAATTAGTATTTTATTTTATATTTTATTCGTAGTTTTCAATGCAACTAATATCAATTCAGAATACATACATGAAAGTGGAAATGATAATGCTTGATGATCTTTTTTTTTTTTTTCCCCGTGCATCGCACGGGTTAGCGACTAGTAAAAATAAATAAAAAATAAAAAATAAAAAGAGAAAAAACCAGACCTTATAAGCTCTAACCAAACAAACAATTATTCTAATTGTATTTTAAGCCACGTATATTTGGCTTCTATCCCTTATTAGTAATGGAAGGATTTAAGGAAATTCGTAACATCCCAAAATATGAAAAGTAAAATGATCTCCCAATGTTTCTGTGCTTATTTTCCAGGAGTTTATTTGTTAATGGTGAAAATTAAAGGTTAATATGAGATTAAAAGTTAAATTTATCAGTATGTGGCTCTGCTATTAGACTTATCAGAATGTGGGCCCTTAACTTCATTATTATACTTCGAGTGGCTAGACTATCTCGTTTCTCCTGAACCATCAACCATTCTGAGTTACCATCTACTCTTTCAATCTCTTGTGTTATCCAGCGAATTTCCATTTCCAAAGTATGGCTGGTGCTCTACTTTCTGCTATTGTGGAGCGGCTTGGTTCTTTCATTTCTTCAGAGTTCAAGTTGACTGTAACTGTTAAGGAAGAAGTCCGAAAGCTTGAAACCAAATTCCGTACCATCCAAGCAGTGCTCAATGATGCTGAGAAGAGGCAGCTGAAGGAGGAAGCTGTGAAGCTTTGGTTAGATAAGCTGGAAGACGTATCGTACGAGATCGGCGACGTGTTGGATGAGTGGAACACTGTCATGATCAAAGCAGAGATTGAGAAACAACAGAAAGAATTCGAAGAAGAAGAAGAAAAAGCTGAAACTAGTACTGCTAAGAAGAGGAAGGTATGGACCATCACCCCCAACTTCAATTTCTCAGTTCCTAATCTTTTTCAGCATCGTGATATTGCTCATAAGATAAAAGAACTTAACGAAAAATTAGATGAGATTAACAAAGAGAGGGAGATGTACGGGTTTGAATTGAGTAGGCCCATTGAAGAAGTAGTTGAGAGACCAAAAACTACTTCTTATGTTGATGTGTCTGATATTCTTGGTCGTGATAAGGTTAAGGATGATCTAGTGAGCATCCTATTGGGCAAGGGTACTAAAAAAGAAAAATGCCCCCATGTCATCTCTTTGGTGGGCATGGGTGGTATGGGAAAAACGACTCTTGCCCAACTAGCCTTTAATCATCATGAGGTGAAAAATCATTTTGAGAAAATAGTTTGGGTTTGTGTTTCTGAACCTTTTGATCAATGTAGGGTTGCCAAAGCAATCATTGAAGCTCTTGTAGGTGGTGACTCCAAAATTACTGAATTGCAGAGTCTATTGGAAAAAATTTGTGAATTAATTAGGGGAAAGAAGTTTTTTCTTGTCTTTGATGATGTGTGGACTGAAGACTATGCAATGTGGAAGCCATTCAGAGATGCACTCAAAAATTGTGGTTCCCATAGTAATAGAATTCTAGTCACCACACGTAAAGACAAAGTCGCAAAGATTATGGAAAGTGCAAATACGATCAAGTTGGAGGAATTGTCTGAGGAAGATTGTTGGTTGGTGTTTAGTAAAATAGCATTTTTTGATAAGGATCCTCAGCAATGTGAGCAACTAGAAGACTTTGGCAGAAAAATATCAAAGAAGTGCAAAGGTGTGCCCCTTGCTGCAAAGACTCTAGGGAATCTCATGCGCTTTAAGAAAAGAAGAGAAGAATGGAGGAATGTTTTGAATAACAATTTGTGGGAATTAGAAGATGTTGAAAGAGGTCTTTTTGCACCATTGTTACTGAGTTATTATGATTTGTCATCACCTCTGAAACGATGTTTCTCATATTGTGCTGTCTTTCCGAAATGTCATGTCTTTGATGTTGATGAGTTGGTATACATGTGGACAGCACACGGATTTGTTGAGTCAAAGGGAAATATGGAGGTGGAAATCATGGCACGAGAATACTTTGAAAATTTAGTCATTCGCTCTTTCTTCCAAGAATATAGGGAATATATGGGGTTTGGCATGACTCACATGAGGTACAAAATGCATGATATAGTGCATGACTTTGCACAGTCAATTACTAAAGCTCGCCATTTGGGATATTCAATAGCATCCCAATTTCCTCCATCTACTGATAGATCCAAAAATCTACGCACTGTCATATTTTTTAATCATAGTGATTATAAGATGTCCAATTTAATCCAGAATTTTAGCCGTTTACGAGTATTAACTTTGCAATTTAGAATGGAACTTTCGGATACAATAGGAAATTTAATTCATTTAAGGTATCTTAATTTGTATCGATGCATGGAGCCTCCTTCTTGTGGCAAATGGTTGTTGCCTGAAACTATATGTAATCTATGCAATTTACAATTTTTGAGGCTTAAGTGTGGTTCTAATTCTGAGCCTATAATATTACCGCAGGGGATAGGTAAATTAATTAACTTAAGACTTCTTACTGGATATGATTTAGTGATTCCAAGAGGAATTGGAAGATTGACTTCTCTTAGGACATTAAATAATATCCTCATAGGTGATGAGGATAGCAAAGGATGTAAACTTGAAGAATTAAAAAATTTGATCCACCTTCGTGATTTGTCTCTATCTTTTAATAAAGGGTATGGTTTAGCTCCGAATGATAGAACAATTGAGAGTAATAATGTATTAATTTTAAATGCGTTAGAGCCAGCTCAAGACTTGGAGAAGTTACGCATTAGTAAGTACTGGGGCACCACAATGTCTCCTATTTGGTTGGCGTCTTTAACCAATTTGAAAGAGCTTTATCTCTTTTACGCCACAGAGTTAACGAGTTTGCCTCCTTTGGGGAAGATTCCATGCCTCGAATCATTAACTATACAGCATGTGAGGAGTTTGAAAAAAGTGGGAGTCGAATTTTTGGGAATAGAATCTGAAAACAAGAAAGAAGACATAAAAATATTCCCGAATTTGAAATATCTCAAATTTGGAGGTATGTACAATTGGGAAGAATGGATTGGAGGAACGAGAGGAGGAAAAAAAGACGAAGACTGTATTACTATAATGCCACGTCTTCAAAAGTTGACAATTCGCAACTGCAAAAAGTTAAAGTCGTTGCCGGATTTCCTGCGTACAACTCCCTTGAAGGAATTGGAGATCGTTGACTGTCCAATTATCAAGAAACGTTGCCGAAGAGAAACAGGAGAGGACTGGCACAACATTTCTCACATCCCAATCATCAAAGTAACTCATTTTGCTTCGATACGGTAACTTGTTCTGCTTCTTCTTCTTTATTTTGAAAACAAATACTATCAATTAAATATGCTCAATTTCTGGTTAAAATTCCCACGGAAAATAAAGTACAACGTTGATTGATGAAATTTAACATATTCACATAAATTGTTGCTTAGATTCAGCTATATTGTGATGTATCCAAAATTGCTTGATGGGTTTAATAAAATTTCACAAATAATTTTTTTTTAAAAAAGTTTGGAATTTTAGATAGACTAATCAAATGAATAGAGTCACAAAATTTTAACTCATTTGCATTTAAAAGTAAACAACTAAATCCAAATGCCTACCTCTTTCTATTTCATTTGCAGTATAATATTTTATATGGGTCTGCCTCATTTTCTTGATTTCGGTACACTAATCTCAAATAACTCATATGGTTTTATTTAGGCTTTGGGGTTTTGAACAGTCCTCGGCTTGATACGGATTGGTAACTTTTTCCTACTTATTTCATCCTTGATGGGCCAAGAATGTATTGACCCCTTGTGATAAATTAACTGATTAATTTAGCCAAGTTAATTAATTAATTCAATTAACATGCAAAATGCGTGGTAACACAAACAAATCACCAACTAAGTAAATATGCAGCAGAAAAGAAAGTTGACACGGTGATTTGTTTACGAATGGGAAAAACCTCCAAGGCAAAAACCCCACCAGGTGATTTTAAGGTCACCACTCCCGAAAATCCACTATTATCACAACAAACGGTTACAAGTAAAGGAATCCCAGTACCTTATACTAACCTACAGTTAAACCCTTACCCCAATACCCAATTGGACTTGTTCTATAGTAACAATCTCTTCTTTTCAATGCACGGCTCCCAGTACATGACTAACCAATCGATGCGCAGATCCCAGTACGCGGCTTACTCACCAACTTGAGAAAGATGTTGGCTGCAAAGTTCTTCAGTTTATCAATACGATGAAGATCACGAAACTCCTTAGTCACAAAACCCAATGGCGTACAAACGCAGCAGCTTCTTCAAGAGAAAGATGAACTGGGGCAAATTCTGTTTCCGGTCACAATTTCCATGAACAAAACTTTGCTTTACACTCGCGCAACCTTTGACGGCCCTTAAAATAATCCTTATATATGTTTAGGGTTGTGAGAAAAGAAAACCTAAATATGTACACACGGATTGAAATGAAATCAGAACTGAAAATCTGATTTTCAAAAATCTCGATAGATAACTTATCTATCGAGCAACTGTCAAGCATCGGGCTAAAGCTGCCTTTTAAACCTCGATAGATTCTATCTGTCGAGCTTAAAATTCAGCACTTCTTCACTTGATTCTTGGACAGATTTGCATGGCTTTAACACTTGAACTTGAAACCTTGTTCCTTGAAGTATTAAGCACATCCTAGATCTACCCAATTACAAGTAAAGTGCGTTTTGTCAAAGGATTAGTCAATTCTATATTGACATATGTTCCTAACATGATTCACATATGTCCTAACAATCCTCTATCTATTTTGTTTGTGTTTTAATATTTATATGGGTCTTGCTCATTTTCTTGATTTCAGGTAAACAAACAATGACCTTCCATAATTTTATCAAATTCTGGCAAAACTCACAACGACACTATCAGCAATGGTTTTCTTAAGGGCATGTAGATGAAATCTTGAAGGGTAACTGCTTCATCTTCTCCTATGCTTCTGTCATTTGGCTGAAATATCAATTAATTATTTTCATTATCTCTCAAAAACTCCCACCAAAGAAATTACTAGCAACTTTGTCAAATTTAGGCCAAACTCACAACGACACCATCACCAATGATTCTATCTAGTAGGACCACTATTTGCAACATTACCGGAATGCATGTGTGAATGTAAGGAAGAATTTTTATTTTTATTTTTATTTTTTAAAAAGAACCTTTACTAGTAGATTTTTATTATTGGCATATGGCCTTGTTATTTAATATTTTATTTTTACCATCTACAACTTATGCAACCTTCTATCCTATCCTTAGTTTTGAGGGCTTGAATGTATAGTTGCTAATCTTCAGGCTTTGATGTTTCAACTTTAAAAGTTTGAATTTGGATGCACATAGATTTCTTGTCAATGAAGATGGGGAAGAGTGGGATGTTACCGCCAAGGGTAGAGGGGAAATTTTGATAAATACTTGCTATTTGTTGCAATCCATTGTTGCCCATTTTCAAAAGGACACCGTAAAAAGTGGAGAGGAGAAGATAGGACAAGTCCAAACTTGATCTAGGCACTTAAATTTTGTTTCTTGAATATGTTACTCTGTCCTTTCTACTATTTTTTTTTCTAATTTATTTTCGCATTTGTATTTTGTTCCATGGTCAATAATTATTATTTTTTTAACCCAATAATGCCCTAGGAATTTTTTGCTCTTCTTCAGTCTAGACATCATGTAAAATATTTCTCAATCTTAACATCATATCATAGTGCTTTTTGTAGAAAGCTCTGTTATGACTTCAAACATGCTAGTAACATTTGTACATAATCTTTTATCTTTGTTTATCAATGCTAGAAAATTATTATTTCTTCATTCTATGAGTAATACTAGAAGTCAAACCATGGTGCAGTGGCAAGTGCCCTCCACCCAAACCATGTTTAGTTAGGGCAAAAGCATGAGCTTTTGCATCGGGTATAACAATTCTATGAGTAATACTACTATAAAGAAGAGAGGGGCATTCAAAGCCTAAAAGTGTTTTTGATAGTTATCAAGTTTTAAAGTTATAGGGTTAGGTACTTGCAAGTTATCTATTTATAAAGTAATATTGTATACTTATTTCATGTCTCAGAGTTTGAAGTATTTCGTTAGATGGAAGTGTGTGAAGTGCACAAGGTGACCATCAGGGATTCAGGCAAGAAGAGGAGACAAATACCTTGGATTATGTACTCTTCTACTGTAAGGAATATCTCGATATTTCTGCTTAATGATCTTTCTGTTTCTACTTATAATTTTCTCCATCTATAAAAACCTCATGCGGAATAACTAATTTTCTTTTGGCTTTATTTCAACCAAACATCAAATTTGGGGAAGTACATTTTATTATGAAGCAAGAGGTCACTCATGGATGCACATTTTAGAAAGCACTACAAAAGATACTCCTTTATCAGTTCTGAAAGCTCAAATTTGTGTGAAAACATAAGAGCTTGTTTAGACCCCCAATTAAAAAATACGGCTAGATTGCTTTTACTCTAACTTATCTAAGTGCGGAAACAGGAGTAAATGAAGCACAATCAACCGATACTACTCTAGCGCATAAACATGAACAACAAACAATGAAAGTAAAGCACAAGAGTAAGGGGAGAGATGCAAATACAAGATAACACGGCGATGTGTTATCGAAGAGGAAACCGAAGAACTCGGCGAAAAACCTCTCCACCGCCCTCCAAGCGGTAAATCGATCCACTAGACAATAAGTTGGGATACACGAATAGCAAGAGCCCTTCCAAGCCTAATCTACCCAATGCACCTAAGCCCTCCAAGCTCCTACTCCAACAAGGCTTCTTGGAACCGTGTCTTGTCTAGCTTTCAGGATCCTGCAATATGCCCGATTGCATCCGCCAAGCCTCACCGGCTTCTTTTGGCAAATCCCCAAAACTTTCCAAGCTCCAAAACACTCTCTACACTCTGAAAAAGTGTGGGTTGTGTTTGGGTACAAATCTCCTCTCAAAGTATGACAATAGGAGAATGATGGAGAAGAGGCTAGAATGATTTCTCACTAAGAATGAGTAGCTCTCTCTCAAAAAGATGGGTGTGTGTGTTGTAGAAAACCTATCTAGGGTTTTTCTTTCTGAATGGCCTCTATTTCAATTTGTGGGTAATGGGGGTATATATAGTATGGGTGAAGGGTAAGAAAGTCACACTTAAAAAACCTCCAGGCAGAATGTTTCGCAACTACCTCGCGGGAAGGTCTTACCTGCGAGACACTCGCGAAACTGACAGCCTGGCACGACTCTTCAGCTTCCAGTCATGTGCTTCCCACATGGCTACTTCACGGGTTAGCTTCTCACAAAATCCACTTGATCTTCAATTAAGCTTGAGTCTTTACCAACTTAATACTAAACTCAATATAATAAAATTCCACAAAATACAAAGAACAAAATTAAAGCAATTACAACACTTTTTGTCATGGAATAAGCCAACACTAAAATATAGTTGTAAATCACAACTTTACAATCTCCCCATTTGGCTATTCCGTGACAAAACCCCTAAAACAGAATCTAGACTTAAACGTGAGTTTGAGAACAATGGAAAAACTCACTCACACCTAAATCTAGAAGCTGTGATGAACTTGGAACATATATACCTGTAACCTGAAACACTTGCACAAAACACATTAGACCCTCAAGGTAAATCAAGTGATAAAAGGACAAGTATAATGTAACAAGTAAAATGCAATCAAGTAAATATGATGTGAAACATATAAGCAACTTGATCAAACACATGACAGTCATATGGAAATGACTACAATGATCATATAGCAAAGCAAATGATCATCCGAACATGCAATCAATAAAGCACAATAACATAATGATGTATGCATGTCCAACACATAAGCACGATGCGATGAGAGCAAAAAAACATAGATACTAAACATAACTCAAAGCACCATAAAGCAACGAGAAAACAAGCAAAAAGAAAAACGAAGCAAAACAAGGTTTTCTCAAAAAAGAATGTCTTCTCCCCCTTGATATATGCATCTCCCCTATGGCTTTCTCCCCCTACGAATGTGCACGAGGTACAATTTCTCCCCTTAAGAATGTGCACATGAGTCATATAGAAATGACGATACACTCTGGTATACTCTCTAGTATACTCTCCCCCTTTTTGTCACGAATAAACAAATGCAACAAGAGGAATGAGGGAAAGAAAAGAAGATATGACCAAGGGTAAAAGATGATGCATGAGGGGTGCAAGATGAATGAGAAAATGAAACTCAAACGAAAGACAAAAACATCTAAAAAATGCTACAAAGCATAGAGTAAACATGGCATACTAAGGATGATGGAACAAGGTATAGGCCAAGGCATGACATAGACACAAGAACATGTTAAATGTGCTAAAAGGTCTAAAAAGACTTAACTAGCATGAGTGAATGCAAAACATGTCAAGTGTTAGAGTGTGTGCAGCAAGGTGCATGTAGTATGCATCTAGTGTGCATATGAGATGCATGACTAATGCATGAGCAAGCACTCAAGGGGCAAAGTGTATAAAACACACAACCAATTATCAAAACATGATTAACATGAATGATTATGGTGATCCCAAAATTTGGTACTCATCGGAGTCCAAAACAACGAGAAAATGTCATTTGGGCATTTTATCAAACACTTAAGAGTGCATACACTACACATGTATGTTAAACAATGCATGAACATATGAAAATCTTGCCTAAATACATGTAATTTTTGCCACAAGGGGCCAACATCCAAAGCAAATGATCATTTAAAACAAAACCCAATCAAAAAGATTGACAAAAAATAAGTTTTCCAACTCCCATTTGAGAAAATCTCAACTATGAACATAAAACCCCCAAAAACATAATCTAAGGATCAAAATCAATGAAAAGAGTTAAAGATTACCTTAGAGATGTTTATGGAATGTAAAGAACTTGAAATTAGTTGGGTTTTTATGTTGAAGTATTAAAATAGGGGTTTAGGAGAAGTTTAAAACAAATGTCCCACGAAATGCCCTTTAAAAAGCTGATTTGGAAATTTTCGCTGGTATCTCGCTGGTTATCTTCCCACGAAAATTTCACTGGTATTTCGCTAGTATTTCGCTAGTAAGCCTTACTCGTGAAACAGTCGCGAAACTCTCTGTCCAAAGCTGAAAAACTTGAGAATTGGACCCTTTAACTCGTGACCGAACTTACACATGAAATAAGTCATGAAAACACCCAGAAAACGTGTTTTACACAAAAATAACTTGAAGAACTTTGAAAAACATGGGTGATACAAATCACTTCCAAAAGCAAACAAAAAGAACAAAAATCTTTTTGGTTTGATCCACATATGGTTGAGCACACATACATCACATTTGAACATGTACAATCACACAAATAAAATAGACATTCATTGAACATTAGACTTGTGTGTTGTGTGTGTGTATCAAATGTGGAATAGTCTTTAGTCCAGAGTGAAGCTTCAATGATCAATTCAATCAAGTCATACACAACTGGTACTAAGTCAAGTGGTCTATCTCAATTATAGAAATGAACATATATGACATTCCACAAGAAAATGATTACACATCTTTGAAGCTTTTCATTTGGCTTCTTTACAAATCACAACAATTGATCATTTTTGAACAATACATCTCATTTTGAGATCGGTGCTTGAAATTTTTGATATTTCAATATTGAGAATAAGCCTTTGGCTTTTTGAGCACTATACATTTCAATAAAAAGTCGCTTTCCCTTTTTCCTAGTCAAATACTAGTATGTGCGACGGCTTTTGCAGCTCATTATCTCTTTTCATTTTGAGATTTACATTTGTTGAGTTCTTTAAGCAAAAACATAAAAAGTGTGGGAAGATATATGGGCACAAGTCTATGCATGTATCAAAACCAACAAAACTATTGACCAATCATTCATGACAAGCTTGAAGATTGATTTACAACAATCACACATAGATTTCAAGATTTTTCCCACAAAGATAGATGTGCATACATAACAAGCTAAGCTCGTAAATGCACTACGCCATTAGTACGAAGGTACTAGGCCAAACTCACATGTGATATGTGCTCAAACATATACAATCAAACTTTTTGAAATTTTCACTTTTTATGTGGTTTTGGATTTTTACTCACACAAAACAAAACATGTAAAGTAAGATCAACAACAAAAACAAAACAATGCATATAAAGAGATGAATGATGCACAAATGCATGACAATAAAGCATCTAATGCATGAATGGTCCTATAAAGATCGAAAGAATTAGATCAAGGACCAAAAGAGCATAAGCTCAACCATAGGAACCCTTCCTCATCCAAACGGAATGAATGTTTGGAATGAGTGTCTCATGAGAAGTGAGACGAGGGTTGGAAGAATGAGAATCGAAGATGCACATAGACAAGGAGGTAAGAACATCAAATACTTTCTTCAAAAACTTACCATTTTCCCCCAAAACCGGTTTTGCTTTCATAGCACAACTTCCGAGAAGCTCAAGTTTCTCTTTTCTTTTTATTCTTTTAGAGCTTGAAACTTAGAGCAATGAGGTCTAAGATGACCAAGGGCACCACAATGGTGACAAACAATGAGTTTAGGTCCACTAGGCTTTTTAAGGAGGGATCTAGCACCATAATTTTGTTCTTTCTTCAACATGGGGCATTGAGGTCTTATGTGACCGATCACACCGCAATGGTGGCAATTAGGAACAAACTTAGATCCACTCAATTTCCTAGGATAAGGCCTAAACAGAGGCTTAGGCTTAAGAGCCTTTCTCTCCACCTTTTGATTCTTTTGTGTGGAGGAATGTACACCGATTTGTCCTTTGAGGTAGAACACACAATAAGCACAAAATTGGGTACCACAACATGATTGCAACATATATTTTCTTCCTTTTTAGCAACAGGTTCAACAATCAAACACTTGGCATGCATCTTAAGAGATTCATTTTCATATTTAATATCATCAACAAGTCTGTTAGACAAAACAAGTTTAGCATCCAAGTCCATATTCAAACACTCAAACTCCTTTAGTTTTTCAAGAGACTGTTCAGCAAGTTTCTTATACTTTTCAACCAATTTATTGGATTCATTGAATTTAGCAATCAAATCATCCTTTTCACAAATGAACTTGCTGAAATTCTCATGAAACTTCTTAGCCTTTTTCTTTAAGAGTTTGACATTTTGAATATCAACAACACCACCCATAGATTCATGTAACATGTCATCACAATTATGAGAATTAAAACTCATAGGGGCATTTTCACAAACACATGGCATGTTACAATCAACAACATCCATAGAAGCATACAAAGCACTATCCATGGCAATACACACAAGGGGTCAAGGATCACACTTAAGTAATGAAACCAAAACAAGTGTACCCGCTCTAATACCAATTGAAAGCTCGAATTTGTGTAAAAACACAAGAGCTTGTTTAGACCCCCAATTAAAAAATACGACTAGATTGCTTTTACTCTAAGTTATCTAAGTGCGGAAACAAGAGTAAATAAAACGCAATCAACCGATACTACTCTAGTGCATAAACATGAACAACAAACAATGAAAGTAAAGCACAAAAGTAAGGGGAAAGAGATGCAAACACAAAAGTAAGGGGAGAGAGATGCAAACACAAGATAACATGGCGATGTGTTATCAAAGAGGAAACCGAAAAACTTGGCGAAAAACCTCTCCGCCGCCCTCCAAGCGGTAAATCAATCCACTAGACAATAAGTTGGAATACACGAATAGCAAGAGGCCCTCCAAGCCTAATCTACCCAATGCACCTAAACCCTCCAAGATCCTACTTCAACAAGGCTTCTCGAAACCGTGTCTTATCTAGCTTTCTGGATCCCGCAATACGCCCAATTGCATCCGCCAAGCCTCACCGGCTTCTTTTGGCAAATCCCCAAAGCTTTCCAAGCTCCAAAACACTCTCTACACTCTGAAAAGGTGTGGGTTGTGTTTGGGTACAAATCTCCTCTCAAAGTATGACAATGGGAGAGGGATGGAGAAGAGGCTAGAATGATTTCTCACTAAGGATGAGTAGCTCTCTCTCAAAAAGATGGGTGTGTGTATTGTACAAAACCTATCTAGGGTTTTTCTCTCTGAATGGCCTCTATTTCAATTTGTGGGTAATGAGAGTATATATAATATGGGTGAAGGGTAAGAAAGTCACACTTAAAAAACCTCTAGGCAGAATGTTTCGCGACTACCTCGCGGGAAAGCCTTACCCGCGAGACACTCGCGAAACTGACAGCCTGGCACGACTCTTCAGCTTCCAGTCATGTGCTTCTCACGTGGCTACTTCGCAGTTTAGCTTCTCGCGAGCTTCTCGCGAAATCCACTTTGTAAAGTTGTAATTTACAATTATGTATTTTGTTGGCTTTATTCCGTGCCAAATTTGATTGTAATTTTATTCAATCTTTTGTACCCTGTATTTATTGTGAGATTTAATTGTAAGGGTTGTGTGATAGAGAAAGAGAGTGTGAAGACTCAAGCTATTGAAGACAGAAGAGTTTTCGCGGGTATCTCGCGACTAAGCATCCTGCGAAATGATGCATGTGCCCTGCACATGACTGGAATGCGAAGAGTTAGGACAGATGGAGACAACTGTGTCTCGCGAGTATCTCGCGGGTAAGGCCTTCCCGAGAGACACTCGCGAAACATTCTGTTTTGCCAGACTGTACTATCTGATACACACTTTCTGTACCCACACTATATATACCCCCATTACCCACATATGTTGAAGAGTGCTTCTGAGAGAAAACCCTAGCCACAAAACCTTAAGAGTTAGAGATTGCTATACCCACAATCTTCTACACACTTACTTGTGGATTTTCCTCAACTCCTACCTCTCCATTTCCATACCATTGAGAGGTTGATAGCCCAAACACCTACCACACCCTTTCAGAGGTTCAATGAGGTCTTGGTGCTGCTGGGAAGTATTGGAAGAAGCCAAGGATGGAAGATGCAACATGGAGCTTGTTGCGGGATCCGGAGAGCTAGACAAGACACGGTTCCAAGAAGCCTTGTTGGAGTAGGAGCTTGGAGGGCTTAGGTACAGCGGGTAGATTAGGCTTGGAGGGTCTCTTGCTAACCCATGTATCCCAACTGATTGTCTAGTGGATCGATTACCGCTTGGAGGGCGGTGGAAAGGTTTTTCGCCGAGTTCTTTGGTTTCCTCTTCGACAACACATCGGCGTGTTATCTTGTGTTTGCATTCTTCTTCCCTACTCTTTTAGCTTTCATATTACTGCTGTGTTTTATTGATTATGGCTTAGAGTAGTTTATTTGTTTATCCACTCGCTTTTACTCTATTCCGCACTTAGTATAAGTTAGAGTAAAATCTATCGAGCCGTATTTTTGAATTGGGGGTCTAAACGTTCATAGGTGTTTTTACACACTAATTGAACTTTCACACTTGATCTTCAATTAAGCTTGAGTCTTCACCAACTTAATACTAAACCCAATACAATAAAATCCCACAAAATACAAGGAACAAAATTAAAGCAATTACAACACTTTTTGTCATGGAATAAGCCAACACTAAAACATAGTTGTAAATCACAACTTTACAAGTTCATTCTGTAGCAAGGAAGTGTATCATGGCCATCTCCTAAGTAATCCATATTATATGGTGGCTGATGAAAGGTGAGCTAGCTAATTGACCAATTTTCAACTTATGTAATTTCTACCATTACTTGTTAGGGTATGAAATCTAGTGTGCTAATTTTCTTGGCTTAGTGTTACAGATTTAGGAGATCTAGTACAAAGGTGTGTAGAGTGTGGGGGAGAATGGAATGTTACCACCAGGAGTGGAGGGAATGAGCTGAAAAATGCTTCTCTTGTTTTTTCCCATCAGCAGCTGCCCAATTTTGGAATGACATTCAAAATGGACAGACCCCAATTAGTAACTAATATGTTCAAAAAAAGAAGAAGGCAATGAAGCCATATTACAATTGTTTTCTTTGGGGCATTCTAATTCACATATAGGTAACTTTATGTTCTTCTTTTGATGCTATTGCATTTGCTTTTTAATCCATTGTCAATTACTTTTATTTCCAACCCTTAAGGTTGCAGGAATGTTTTGGTCTTATCCATTCTGAACATCATGTAAAATGTTTTGTTCTCATTTGGCCTCATTCATTGTAAACATTATGCAAACTCAAAACTAAGGTAGGTAGTGAGTGAAATAGATAATTCAGAGATAGAGAAAGAGAAATGGGAAATGCTTATAAAAAAAAAGCCCTATTATCCATTCAAAGATGCTACAAACAAGCTTAACCTGTAATCTGGTTTTCTTTAGCAGTCCATCTTAAATGGTGACATATGAAAAGGAAACTATTTAATTTCTTAATAGCTCTACTCAGTCTTCCATTTATCATTTAGTTTTGGAAACCTTTTTTCATTCAACTGGTAATAATTCTTTTTTAAGAAGAAAGTGGGGTGCCCTCATAGCTCAAACCTATACTTGTTAATCATCTAGTCTTGATGTTATAGGGTTATGTACTTGCTATATATCAAGTCCCTAAGTAAATATTTCGTGCTTTTTGCTTGTGTAGAGGCTTAAATGTTTCATGGGCATGGGAGAGTGCAAAGTATGAGAAGCGACCACCAGTAGATCTGCAGATGTTACAAATACTTTGGCTTCATTTGTTGATTAATTAACCATCACAATTCCTTTGGAACTAAAAATCAAGATATGCTTGTAATTTTTATTTGGAGCATTGGACACAGACACAAGATCTATCTTAGAGAGAAAAACCCTGATATGGTAGATGATATATTTTTCCCTTAATTTCCATTTTGTTTGTTTCATTTTCAAATCCATACTTTTTGTTGCTTCTCCTTTGCATAAAGTCTTTGATAGCTCTGTTATGTTGTAGGAATTGAAATTATATTTTTTGAGTTATTTTTATGCTCCTCATCTTGCAAAGGAATTGAATAAGATGCTGGTTTTTGTTGATTCTAATGTTTGTAAGTGGGTTTTCAACATCTAATGCATAGTAGTGAAGTCCACTGTAGGAATTGACATTCTACTGTTGGAAATAGTCTGTACAACTATTCACCCAAAAATTTATAAAAATGAAAAAAGAAAGAGAAAGCATTGCTAACTACTCTTTGGATTGCTCGTGTATGGCTCATGATGCTCATCCCTAGTTTAATGCTTAGACTTGAAATTCCTCTTAACGCTTTATATCTCCTTGAAATAGAGGTTAGGCCTCTAGGCCTTACATTTATTTTAGATCATTATCATTGTTGCCCATTGTGATTAAAAGTATATTATTCTAATCAATTAAAACATTACGTTTTCTTTGCAAACTTCTTACTTTTATTGATGCTTGTTACCCTGAATCCCAGCCACCAGATCCCGACGACAGAGAAAGGATGTTCAGCGACAACTTGGGGATGCGAGCAAGCATTTTGAACTTACGTGGACGTAAGTTTTCCTGTTTTACATACAAATATTTCCAAGGAACAAATTTCCCAAATCTGTCCTTCAAATATTGTTCTGATGCTTTAATAGGTTCACTATCTGGCATGCAACTATTTAGTTTATTCTATCGCTTCCTACCTTAATTTATTGGTATGGTTGTCACTCCTCATATAAATCACAGATGAAGCTAATTAAGCATGGAGAATGGTATTGTGCGCTACAGTGTGGTGTTCCACAGTGATGATGATATGAACGATTGGCCTCCAATTTCATCTGTTGTAGCTTTAATGTCCTCTGTTTCCTCCTCATCATTGGGCTTACATTCAAGGTTTGCATTTTTATTCTTCTTTTCTTATTTCTTTTTTGATAGATTTTTCATGTTATCTAAAATGTAGAACAATAGATTTGTATGTGTTTGTAATCACTTTTTCAAATTTCTATATTATTACCATAAAATTGTTCAATTTTTTTTTTTTTTTTTGATAGGTCAGAAAAAAAAATTGTTTAAAAATCATTCCACCATGTGGTTATCTAAGTTTTAAATCATAGTCAACAAGTTGCAAATTACAGGGGATTAAGAGATCTAGTTAAAGCTTCCCTTTTCCAATTTGTTTTGTCAATTTAAGAATATCAAGCTCTTCTTTTTTAGACATCGTGAATTGATTTATCTCAATCTAACACAATTAGTAAAATTTTGTCTAATAATACCAGTTTGCCTTTCAGCTCAAGTCCATATAATGTTACATTACAATAATGGGCTTACATCCAGTACACAAAATATTTTGTATATTATTGAGAATGGTGTACTTATTGCGAATTTGCTAGAATTGGTAGGTGGGGTATCAAATCCTTAGATTGATCTCCAAATGCAGTTTAAAAGAGCTTACACATTGCAAG